>VSMD01101702.1:0-23022 GCA_008750895.1 Mirza zaza
TTTAACTTAAAAGCTCAACCAGGCCGGGCGCGGTGGCTCACGCCTGTAATCCTAGCTCTCTGGGAGGCCCAGGCGGGCGGATCGTTTGAGCTCAGGAGTTCGAGACCAGCCTGAGCAAGAGCGAAACCCCGTCTCTACTATAAATAGAAAAGAAATTAATTGGCCAACTAATATATATAGAAAAAATTAGCCGGGCATGGTGGCGCATGCCTGTAGTCCCAGCTACTTGGGAGGCTGAGGCAGCAGGATTGCTTGAGCCCAGGAGTTTGAGGTTGCTGTGAGCTAGGCTGACGCCATGGCACTCACTCTAGCCTGGGCAATAAAGTGAGACTCTGTCTCAAAAAAAAAAAAAAAAGCTTAACCATACCTTAAAAGTGCTAATGGCTCTTCTTTTCAAAGGTTTCCCTTCATCTTACTGCCACCTCATACCTAGACGAGCAAAGGAATCTGGGCTGTGCTCCATGGTTTCTGGCTCACCAGCCTACAAACACATACTGTGCACCACAACCACCCTACTTGTCCTCATGCTGTGCTAGAGGCAGGGGGACCAGCCAGAGGCTCTTACCACAGCCCCCTAAGAGATCATGAAGGTTCACAAGCAAGAGACAAATAAAAGTTGTAAAACTTTTACTCTACAGTGCATTGAAAGTCACTGTAGTATTGCCCAAGAATATGACCCTACCTAAGGTAAAATTTCCTCACCTATAAAATAAAGAAAGTAGATATGATCAGTGGTTTCTCAACAGAAGTATGTGAGAAGTTCCAGGTGGTCAGAGGTAAAGGTTCCAGGGCCACCACCAGAAGAAAGATGAGCAGATTGGCTCAGGCCTCTCTGTCCTCAGGCAGCTCCACCTGCATCTGTTTTGTACAGTAGGCTTCCAAATGAGAATAACTGAAGAAAAGGTTCTACAAAAACTTTTCAAAGTAGACCAAACCACTGCAGGTCTCAATCACCTAAGAATTAAAGTCCCATGTCACTCTAAAATTCCATGATAACCTTGACCTTTTTTGGACTTATTGGAAGATGATAACAAGGAGCTGTGCTTGGACTTCTTCGAATAAGCAAATTCATAGCACTAAGCAGTGTGCAAGCGCATACTGAGCACCAAAGCGGATGCGGACACCACCGATGGGAAAGTAATGCCACAGCATTTGCTCCTGAGCAGTTTCTCAGACAGCAGTTCTGAGAAAGCTTTTTCCATCAAGATGCAAACTACAGTTTTTTGGTTTGGGTTTTTTTCTTTTTCTTTAGTCTGTGTCTGCAAGATAGAGCTGGGAGCTCATACTCCCACCAATCCCTACAAGAGGGTGGCTGTGAAGGCTGCCACCGCAGCCAGTCTGGCCTTCTAAAGCGCCTGCTCAGATTGTCTAAGGCAAACTGGGTCTTACCCCAGAAGTTAACTCCTGCTGATAAGAAACCCTTCCCAGGGCCAAACAAATCACTGTTTGATTCTTAAGGCATTCTTCACTCCTGTTTTTCTTCCTCCTCCTTCCTTCCTATAAGAAAGGTGTCTTTTAAGTATATCTACAAGGAAACCCGAACAGTTAGGCGCTTTCCCCTCTTAATTTGTTCCTTATCCCGCTGGTGATTCATGCCCTTAGCCGGCTCCTTCCTCAGCACACTGAGGCGGCTCTGTTCTTCTCAGTTGTGGGAGGCCACGTCAGCAGGAAACAGTGCTGGCTGCCAGGTCACATTCAAGACAGTCTGGAGCAAGGCAGCTGCAGCACATGCGGGACGAGGCTGCCTCTGTGGTTTCTCCCAAGTGCAGGGAGCGCTCAGCCTGGAAAAAAAGGCTGGCCTCTGAGCACCACTGCGAAAGAGCTCAGGGGAGACACAGAATGCTATGGTTTAGAGTTTCCCCATTTCTAAATGTTCCCCAAATATTTCCAGTTATAGAGTTATTATTTTCCCCTCTTCTCCTTCTTTTCTTAGAGGACATACTGTACTGCATCCAGATTCATATTTGGAAAAGGCTGCCGCAAGCCAAATCAAACTTTGTCGTGGCTTTCTGGCTCCAGAGTCCGACAGAGGAAATTCTGCACACCCAACCAACCAATCTCAGCAGCCTCGACACTTATGAGTCAGGACGGAAAACCTGACTCAGGGGCTGACACAGAAAAGTGGTCACTACAGGTCTTTTTTCTTCTAAATACATACAGTAAATACAGTAAACAATGAAGGCATGACAAATATCATCATGATACCTCAAAGGATGGATTCATGACAAGTGGCAAATTGCCCTGCACAAAGAGATAACCTGAATAAATGACAATACCATATTTTATGCAGCTTGCTCAGTAAGTTCCAAAATCAACCCTGCTCATGTAAACCAACATGAGTAAGGTGACTATGCTAAAATAGCAAGGCTTATATGCACCTAGAGTACCTAAGAGTTTCGTAATTTGCTGTAAATTTAAATCAGGTTCTGTGAAAAGAAAAACCATGATTTTTCTCAGAAACCTTATAAGTTGAGGCCTTCCTCTCAGCTCTCAGGGAAAAAGCTTCTTAAAGGATAGCCCAAATGTCAAAACTTGCTCTCCAAAAATACCAAGTTTGCTAAAGAAAATCGCCCTTTCCATGGAGATTATGAGTAGGAGAAAGAGGAGAGAAAACAGGAAACAGGAGGTGAAGACCCAGAGGACACAGGGAATGGTATGTAAATGAGAAAAAAGGCACTGGATGGAGAAGAGACAACACAACACAAAAATACAACACAAAAACTGCAGAAACGCAGCAAAGGCAGCTGCTCCCAGTGGTTCTGCCAGGCACTGAGCTACTACTTAAGAGAGGAGGAGTTAAGTACCCCATGCACACAGAAACCCAAATGCAAAAGGCAGGATGAAGCTTCTAAGAGAAGTCTATAGCAATAGAGGCATTAGGAGCAAACCAGAAAAGGAAGAAAACCACACAGAGCCAGGGAGCCACATGTGGTTGCAGAACCAATTTTTTTTGTGAGGAAGAACTGGCAGCCAAAACAAATCAAAATGTTATAGGCACTTGGAGAATTAGTGACGCAAAAGGTATTCCTTTTCATTTTCAACCATTCGTAAAAAGGAAGGAGCCCAACAGCACCTCTAAACTGAGTGGCCCCTTTATCAAACCTGTCTCCGGACAGGAACTGAGTATCCATAAGTGAATAGCAACAGCATTTCCATATACTGGGGAGAAAAAAATTAATATTAGGATTCTGTTGCCTTTCAATTTACTAAAAAACAAACACAGTAGGTCTTCATGTAACAACATTTAAAGGTTCTTGGAAATTACAAATTTAAGTGAAACAAGGTTAGTAGGTCCCCAAATAAAGCTGCTTCCTTCAACATGGTTTCATTATAACGTGGATGAGGAAAACCTCATTCTGTTATACATCATTTCACTCAAGGTTGCAGTTTCCAAGAACCTATCGACAACTTTACATGAGGACTTACTGTATTTCAAGTGTAATTAGCTACCATGGGCTTTAAATATATACATAATACTTTCATGGAAGAAAAATACCCTGATAAACTAGGATAAAACTTTAAAAGTATCTCGAAAATATAAACCTCCAAATCTCATATACTTCTTATACATCTGGAATAAATTTAAATTAGATATTATGTAAGAGAAATATTTAGAGGAAGATCCAAAGGTAATTTATCTCTGGGTTAACACTGTAAGAAAAAAAAGGGGGGGGGGGAGTTAGCACAAGTAAAGAAAGCTGAATCTTTTCCATATAAATGTTATAAGAACATAACATTTATGAACTGGTTATATTGTTTTTAATAGGATAATGCTACAACAGTAAACACATAGATTGAATAATGGATAAAGCCTTGAAATCTACCCCACAGTGTAGATTTTACCAAAGTTTAGACAAAGCAGAATAGATACAAGTGGTAACACTGGCAAACATGCACACACACATGGTATGTGTGTATGGACCACACATGAATAGCCATACCTATGCACACTTACCAAAAAAATAAATAAGGCTTTGGCATAGTGAGAGACATTTTAACTAACAAGAGCATCACAAGATTATCACTTGTATACAAGTCCTCCAAAGTATACTTAGAAGCAAGGATGTTTAAACAAATTAGTCATATTTCTACAGTTGAGAAGTAGATAGACTAGAAAGCTATTCCATCTCTCTCTCTCTCTCTCACACACACACACACACACACTCCATTTCTCTCTCACACACACACACACACACAAAATGATTACACAAACACAAAATTAGGAAAAATCCATGTCAATTTATGATTTTTAAAGGCCTAACTAAATCTGAATAAGAAATCAGAAATTAGTGGAAATTAGTGTATTTCACTGATTCCAAGTGACCTTTTTTTCACATTTTAACATCTCCTGAAAAAGGAATACATCTTACAATCAAGTCAATTTAATTGATGGTGTTTTCTCTTTTGTAGAGATACGTGAAATAATGGCACATTTTTAAATCAATGGCATAGGCATAGTGGACAAATGATAGCAAATAATCCTAAGAAACACATGCAAAAAGGACAAGTATGTGTAATATCCCTATTTAGGGAGACAATCAGCAAGGCACTCTCCCTCTTACTCAGTGGGTAAAAGAGAGGTGGACACATGAGAGAGGAGTAGTCAAGACACATGCCCTTCATCTGAGGCAGTACACCCAGGATAAAAAGGTACTACTTTTCTATTATTTGGGATTTTATCTTTCCAAATAATTCAAAACCCTAAATATTAGATGACATAAAGATAAAATATACCAAATGTTTTTCTGAAGTGCAATATAAACTAAAATTAAATTATCTTAAAAAATATATTAGGAATCAATTACATCTAAATCTCTGAAGGTGGGACCCAGGCATTGGAGGTTTTATTTTAAATCCCAGGTGATTCAAACATGCAGCCAGGGTTGACAAGCAGCCATATAAAGCACCTGACATACAAAAGGTTTACACATACTTTTTTCTAAGTGGCAATTATTAAAACAAGAAAAAAAAAATACCATCTAGATAATCATCTTTCCTTTTGTTACTGGTCAAGACTAACATATGCTAATAAAATTTTAGAGAAATTCACGTGATATCTAAAGAGTCTCAAATGATAATTTAACATCTCACTTTCAAATAGAAAATCCCTGCTCTTTAAATCTGCCCACACTTGAACCTATTTAAGTAAAGCTTTAAGTATTTTCATGAAAATCAGGGACATGTAAATGGCAGAGAACTCTACAGAAATTAAAGTAAAAAGAGAGAAATTGGGAAGTAAAAAGAATTTTAGAAATTATCTGTCTCAATCCTCTTATTTTAAGATGAGGAAACTGAGGCCCTGATCAATGGAACCAGAATGGAAAGGAAGTTAAACCTGTTATTTGGGGACTCTCTTCTTCTCAGGGCCAGGTTTTGTCAGGTTTCTTCGTTTAAAAGGGAAGAGAAAAATTAAGAACATAAACAATTGATTTTTACTGTGTGAATTCAAGTCCAATGACCTTTGATGTAAACCTAATTTAAAAAAAACCCAGCTGCACAAAACAAAGAGTCTGTGGAAGGTACACAGTTAATAAGATTTGTATCAAGGAAGGGAAATAGGCTTGAAATAAATTTAAAGAGGCCAGATTGGTAAGGCTATTTCAACCCTTCCTGTTGAGCCATTTCCTATGTCTCCTAAATACATTATTATCCAGAGCTACTTTTCAGCACTTTGGCTCAAATTCTAAAGAATCTCATTTTCTTCAAAGTCTGTTCTATGGTTAATTACTTGCCTTCAGACTATTCTGGTTATAGCCAAGAAACAGGTAGAATGCACCTGTTGTTCTCAAGTTACATCTGAGATAGAAGCTGGCATTCTATTCCCTTCTGAGGAATAACTGCTGATACTAGCATGACAGGTGCGATAAGGAACAGAAAAATAATCAATGAAAACCCACAGAACAGTGGCAGAACTCACCTAGACTATGAGAAAAATCCTCGGTGATGTAACTGTAATTAATAATCAGTCAGGTAATCAACAATTTGACCCTTAAAATAGATTTTTAAAACAGGATTTTAAATTTCTACAATAGTCCACTGTCCACAGGAGAAAAAAAATATGTACAGCCAATCCTGTTTTCCATGTTGCTAAGGAGTCATTCACTGACCTCAACTGTTTCTCACAGCTTGTCTCCTCTTTTCTGTAGGCAATGTTCCTCAGGTCCAGATCATTTGCTGATGTGGAGGTCTATCTATTTTGAATTCTGAGTCATTTCCTTTTCCCCAAGTTTTATGCTTTAAAACTTTCCTGTTTCTTTAGAATACCTTATAAAGTGAAGCCAACTTCCAAAGCAGTCTTCCTACTTTTTATCTTCCGCCCTGAATTTTTTCTTTTACTGTACCCAGCTGACTGGGGGGAAGGGATGTACCTGCTTACTACTTGAATACAATGTGTGATATTACCTGTTCACACCTGGATATTTTTACTTGCATATTTTTCACATTTGTATAAATTTCCCAATTCAGCAATCTCCAAATACTACATAGTATTATTCAGTAGCCACTTCAGTATGGTGCTCATGGGCTGGGAAACCTTGCCCACAGCTGGCACTCATAGTCTGCATGCTAGCTTGTGCTGTGCATTGACCACGGATCTGTTTTGCTCTTGTGTGATGAGGAAAGCTTTAAAGCACTGAAAGCTTGTTTTACTTTACAGGCAGTTTTTACTTATAATGTAAATCAGAATAGGTAACATGTATATATATGTTTGTATTATGTTATTTTTAAATGTTCACAATATTATTTTGATAAATGAAAAATTAGAAAAGTCATATCACGGCTGTTGGCTAAAGTTGGCGCTCAGCTGTGCGTGTTCATCTGTTGGCTATCGACTATAATCGACGCTCATATTGAAGTGGTTAAACTTTAAAATATCCTAATAATATCTTTGGCAATCATATTTATTCTAATGTGAGAACTGAGGCATAGAGAAAAAAATTCCTAATAAAATGGCTATTGAATTTGGACATGTAAACTCAAAAGACTGTACAAACAAATCCTTTGAAAATGGAGTCCCTGGTTCGAACCACAATTTATGAAAACTACAGTGAAGAGAAAAAAAATTCTGATTAAAAAAATTCTATCTCTGAGCTTATGAGTGAAGAATGGTTAAGCCAATTTTTTTCTTGTTTTTCTGCATTTACATGGAATTTTTCCTTTTGTCCATTCTGTGACTACACTTAATCCTGAGAATCTTCTTTTTCATTTAGGGGTACAACTTCTATAAATCCCCTTTTCTTACATGCGTCCTCAACCTCAACAATCTCCTACCTCAATTGTTCTCAGAACTGCTGAACCAAGAACATCAGAACCACCTGGGAACTTGTCAGAAAATACAAATTCTTTAGCCCAACTCACCCCAGACTTTAAATCAGAAACCCTGGGGATGGAACCAGCAACTGTGTTTTAACAGGCTCTCCAGGTGATTCTGATTCATGCTAAACCTTGAGAACCAACGTCCTACCTATTTGATAATTGTCAGGATCTGACACTGATGTCATATCCTGAATTCATATATTATAAGGACAACTCAAGTCAAGCACCGAAACGTTTCCGGGGTAACTACACTGTTCAAGGCACTAAGCTAGATCTATGAAGGGAACAAAGAGGGAAGGAACAGTGCCAGCCCAACTCTTTCACACAGGCAAGTGAAAACAGGGCTTAAAGTTTATTAATTTCTGAAAAACACCAACTTGTAGAATGGTTATTTTCTCATCTCACTTTTTTAACTCCATTCATTCTGCACAATCTTACCTGTTTCAATCAACTTTGGATTTTATTTGTTTAAAAATATGTGAGCTCTTGTGTTTACATCTAAGTATGTGTAAAATAAATCTGTATTCTGCTGAAAACAGTAAAATCTTATTTCTGTTTGATGACCTTTATTTATTACTTGCAGAAGTTTATATCAAAAGCTAAAGAGCAAATTTAATAGGTTCAATAGATAACCACCACACAGATTTTACTTAATAAATACATGAATACAAGATAAAATATCTTTAGACACTTTACAAAACTGCCGAACTACAGCCACAGGCATGCAGCACGTGCATTGTAATGTACTTGGAAAAGCACAGCATGAGTTTCTTGAGGTATCCAGAGGGTTGGTTAACCAGAAATTCTCAACCTCCACTGCATATTAGAATTACCTAGGAAGCCTTTCAAAAGCACTATGTCCAGCCGCTACCCCCTACAACCAGACAATATCCATGGGCTTAGACAATGTGACAATTCCCTATAATTAGCCTAGATATCAACTTTTAAATATTTTTTTAAAGTTCCTCAGGTAATACTGATTTTCAAAAGTTACAAACCACATTGTATTAATACAACCAGTTTTTAAATTCTCAGCTGTTAGACATGTTCTTTTCCTTAGGCATATGATGGAAGAACTGTATCACTGAAAAGGTGAATGTTTGACTGATAGAGTAAGAACTGTCTTGATCTTTAAGAACGAATTAACCAAATTAATCCCAGATCTTGATTTCTAATTTATGGGATTGCAGTGCCATGCCCTTGTTATAGTTTAACTTTTTTTTTTCTATTTCATGCTTACACTCAAAGACAATTTAAGTATAAACAATTGATGATACTACTGCAAAGATTGTTCTTCAGTAGCAGACAAGTTCTAACTGTTTCTGAACCAATCAAACTTCAAATCTGAATAACTGTCAAAGACTTGGTACTTCAAGAAAATAACAAGCAATGAGTTTAATTTGACATTTACATAAGATAAATTTGTGTGAGTATGTTTACCCACTTTAATGAGAACCACGAAATGAAAAGGGAAACAAAGTTCATCTGGTCAGTTCACTAAGAGAAAATAACATTTTCACTCAAAGATACACTGAGAAAAATGCTTATATTCTGATCTTTTAAAATTTTCTCTTATTTCTTTCCAAAGACTTTTCTTCTTTTGATGCTAGGCTTCCTCTTCTTGTCAGTTTGAAGTAGAAATTATAATCTGCTAATACTTAGAAACTTTTTAAGTAAGTAAAAACATGGAAATTCCTATAGCTAGAAAGCTACCAAAAAAGTAGTGGTAATTCTGGCTCTACATAGCAATGTATAGTGTCCCTATTTAAATTATGGAATGTTTTCTTGAATACTTACAGGGAAAAAACCTTTTCTCTCCAAATTGCACCCTCTCCCCAAAAAAGTGTCTGTAGGTGGGAGGATAGTCATCCAACTGCATGAGAAATGTGGGGTATATTCAAAGAACCTAAATCAAGTCATAAAGAAAAAAAAGCCCCAAGAATGTGGGCAATCTTGAGGCCAGTTTTCTCCATATTTTGATGGGTCCAAGAAAGAAGCATTAAAACATATTCCCTATTTACACAACCATTTTGCTCACAAATAGTGTGTAGTGTGTTTTCAGAGAGTTACTAAAAACTCTTCAGAGAGGGAAGTAGAGGAGCAAAAAAAAATACCTACTTTAAAAACAGAGTCTGTCACTTTTTTTTTTTTACCCTTTTTTATTAATCTTAATGCTTGTCCAATTAGGAGACAGTGAGTGAAAAATTTTAGTATTCTCATTTATGTTAAAAGAAAAAAAATTTTCTAAGGTACCATATTCCATCTATCTGAAGGAAATATTCAATTCATCCAAGGCCTCTGTGAGACTCCTCCCCTCACTCTCTCTCCAGTGTACTCACTGGTCACCAAGTCATGCCTATCTCCTAAACATCTCTAGTATCTGTTCCCTTTCCACACCCCACCACAACTGCCCTCACCCAGGCTGGCCTCCTGCCCCTCCCTGACACCTATCTCATCCCCCACCCGCACTCTTTCAATCACACTGTTGGAAAAAAAGGAAAAAACTATTACACCAACTTCATTTAGCTCAGTAGCCAGGCTCATAATTTAAAACGTACTCTGTTCATACATCTGACACAGTTTATTGAGAGCTTATTACTACAGATAAATGCTATAATTTTTAACTGTGAGAAAACATGAATAAAATATTAATAATCTGAATTAAAATATTTGCTAATTCAAAAAATAAGGTCTGACAAAAAGTTGATGTATCTTTTAGTATTAAATAGCTTAAAAAATACTTTCTAAGGTAATACTTTCCCAGCCTATTCCCACAAAAGGAAAAAGTTATTAAAAGAATGAATACAATAAGGATTCCCACATGCTCTTTACAGGCAAGGGAAACTAATCCATGTGTTGGAATTCTTCAGAATTATTTAATTTTTTTTTTTTGGACACACACTCATGCCTACATTCATTACCTTAATGTGAGGAACTGAGATAAACAAAATTAACTACCTAAGCACAATTTAAAAAAAAAAAAAGAAAATTCAGAGAAGTTCTTTTTCTTTTCTTAACTATGAGAATTTTTCCATCATTTTTACATGAATCTTTAGTACTACAGCTATGATCTGAATGCTTGTGTCACCCTCAAAATTCATATGTTGAACTAATCCCCAAAGTGACAGTATTATAATGGAGACGTTTGGGAGGTGACTAGGACATGAGGGCAGGGGCTTCATGAATGAGATCAGTGCCCTTTTATAAGAGGCCCATTCAGAACCTAGACCTTTCCACCCTGTGAGGACACAGTGAGAAACTGCCATCTATGAACCAGAAAGCAGGCCCTCAAGACACCAAATATGCCAGTGTCTCGATCTTAAGACTTCCCAGCCTCCAGAACTGTGAGAAATCAATTCTGTTGTGTATAACCCACGTAATCTATGGTATTTTTTGTTATAGCAGCCCAAATGGACTAAGACATTTATATTAGGAAATGACTTTCCTTTATTCTGAAGGCCTAGTATGTGTGGAATGGGCACTGGGTACAAAGATGACTAAGATTTGACTCTGACCCGTGAAGAACTCAATCCAGTCTTCTTTAAAGATATTTCTAACATGAATTTTTCTATTTCAGGTTGTAAATGTAAGAACAGGAGTGAAAAATACAGAAAGAATAAAGCAGGAACTAAAAGACAACAAGCTGTGAAATAAAATGTGGCAGACAACTGTGGTAACACTGTTTGTTCTTCTGAATTACCTGACATGTAAAGATCTGTGACATTTAAAGAACTCCAACCAGTGGTACCTTCAGAGATGACATTTTAATTGTTTAACAAGCCAGAAAGACAAAAGGGTTCAGAAGCTAAACTTTCACTCCATATTTTTAAACATATTATTTTGAGGTGCTAAGACTGAAACATAAAGACATGTAAAAAATCCTAATAAGGAACTAATAACTCAAGTTCACACAGGCTTTATGAAATGCTTTAAGCTGACAGGCAACAAAAATGAAGTGGGGGTTCAATGCCTACCCATGATGAAGACCTGGAGCTTAATAACAGTTCCTATTTATTGGGCCCTTACTATGACTCAGAAACTGTTCTCAGTGCTTTCTACACAAAATCTCATTAATACTCACAGAAGTCCTTCAAGACAGATATTATTATTCCAATTCTACAGATAAGGAAACTGAGGTATTGAGAAGTTAAATAATTAATTTTATAATATACAACACACGGGATTTGTAAACCAGGCAATCTCACTCCAAAACCTATGATGATCTTACCAATAGGCCTATCACCTCCTCAGTATCACCTAGGGGCAGGATACACTAAAGATAAAAAGTAGTATGAAATTTAATGGAAATGTAAAAGGCAAGGCCTAAAGGAGAGTCATACTCATGGAACTCTTTATTGCGTCAAATAAGAGGTTATAACCTATCTGAATATGGCTGCTGAGCATGGTCTAAGAGTTAACTGCTATTATGCAAAAGAAAAAGGCAATATCTGAAGCCTCAACTACATCAAAATTTAGATTAAATGCATGGAACACTGGACCCACTGTTTTAGCTGCAATTCTGTATCTAATCAGTACACATGTTCCCATAAACCTTCATCTAAAATGTTTGAACTGGTGCCATCACCAGCAACCTGATGAATGCACATCTATTATAAATAAGCAATGAAATGGAGACTAAAACTTCAACTGATTTCCATAATAGGGCAATCAAGTCATTACCCACAATTAATCATGCCATCTCTTTAGGAAAAATACAATCAGCAAAGCTGTATACATAACTACATCATGATGGTGATAACAATGGCACTCATGATGGATTATCTCACAGCCCTATCAAATAAGCACTATCACTGTCCCCATTTTAAGGAAGGAAACTGAGGCTAAGAGGTTAAGCATTAGCTAGCAAACAACCAGGGATTCATATTACAAAGCCTTTACTCTGAAACTTAATACCAATTAATCTACATCTTTTAACAAATCAAATTACTAAAATTCTATTTGAAGAAAAAGACCAAAGAAAGTCTGATGATATAACTTCGGATGAAGTTTTTGTCTAATGGTTTAAAATTCCATAATTATGTAAATACAGGGATATAAAAATCAAGATAACTGGGAAGGGAAAAAGGAGAAAAGCAGAAAGCATCAGATACACTGGGTACCTCCCTTGAGAGGGACTTAAAACCTCCTGGGGAAGCAACATACTTTGGCATTGATGTACCCTAACCCAGTCTATGACATCACTCAATCCCAGAGAGATGACAGTTGTGCATATGTAGGCTTTCCTCCCATTCCTTCCATAAACTGGACTTTTTGCTCTGGGCCCATCAATATTTACCAGCCTTCGTGGTGACCACCCTGCTGGTAAACTTCCAGTTATTCAGCAGCAAGGTCTTGTGTGTAAAGGGGCCTTTAGGGTTAGCACACGGAATGCCCATCTGTAACAAACATCTGTGCATAGTCTATGTCTGGAGGAAAAGCTATTATAAATCATCATGTACAAAATAAAGTATCCAATTATTTCAGAGCTCAAGTATACTCCAGCAAGCTAAAAATGATTTTTCTCCAATATTTCATAGGGAAATGCAACTCTAATCATGGGGAAAAGAAATAAAATCTCATAAAGCAAATGTATGCACACACATGTAAATATGTTGTATACACACACACAGGTAAAAGACTGATTTGCCTTGAAGCTAACATTTAAGAGTTGTAAGGTGGGCTGGAAAGTTGGTGGAAGAATTCAGATTTTCCCAGAAACTGAGACTCTCTTAGCGTAGAGCCTCCCTAGAGAGCTGTGAACTAACTAACCCTTACCAAATACAGCTTTCGATCAGTTAGAAAAATGGGCACGACACCAGGGCTAGCCTGTGCAAAAGACCTGATATTTTCAATTCGAAAATATTTTCCAAAGGAGGTCTATCTGTTCTCCCAAGTAAGACCTAACTGTTCACAGTAACACTTCAACTTGTTAGCAATCCCTCACAAACCCCCCAAATGCAAAAAAAAAAAAAAAATAGGTTTTTAAGGCAGTTTCTTGTGTAGAAAAACAAGCTCCCAAAATCCTAATCTTGTCATTGGAAGAAATATTTCCATTTATAATACAGACATTCTACAAATAATTAAATATAGTCAAATATCAATTCTGTATTCAACGTAATAAAATTTTGCAAAGATTTACAAGAATTTAATGCATTCATACTACAATAATTTTACTTTCAAACCACCCAAATA
Source organism: Mirza zaza (assembly GCA_008750895.1). NCBI lineage: Eukaryota > Metazoa > Chordata > Mammalia > Primates > Cheirogaleidae > Mirza > Mirza zaza. The sequence continues at coordinate 13,507 of VSMD01101702.1, forward strand.
GTTTAGATCAAAAAATCATTTGCAAATTTAAGCCAAGGCAAAGGTTCACTTCAACCTTTGAAGACAGACTTCATTTGCAATAGGTCCTCTTCCTGGTTTTAGGCTAATAAAACAGGAACTTCTCATTTATATGCAGAATATGTTTTGAAGGGGTAGACCATATAGAAGCTTTGCTTTTGAAATTATAGTCTGCCTTAACTTGTAAAACCAAGCTATGACACCATTCATGGCATTTCACAATAACCAAAGCAAGAGACAACCCTAGGACCTGTCATAAAATTCTTAGAAAGAATGACAGGTCAGTGTTTTAATATACCAAATAAGTCTAATAAATGCACTTAAAGCACCACATAAGAAAACAAAGTGACATTAAGGTCCCTATGACATTCTGGATGCTGAATCATACATGGAGGGAGGGGGATGAAGGATAAACGAGGAAATCCAGAAAGGCGAACAGCTCTCAATGGTGCCATTCACACACACAGCCACTGCGCAGAGCGTGGTGTTCATCAATGATATAGTTCTCACACTCAGTGGGGCAGGGGGAGAAGTAGACACAGAGCTGAAGAGGGCTTACAGCTTAAGAAAGAAAGGAATAAGTTTCACATTCGAATAGATTCAAAGCTACAGCCATCTCAGAGTAGGGCCCTATTGGAGTCCCCCTGTCCCACCCGCACCCTGCATTCTGCTGTTATTTAATCATTTTGAGGTCTTAACCAACTTAACACAAGTTAGCAGAGCAAATCGTGACGGCAAAAGACACCTAAAATATTTTGGACAAAAAAGTGGCAGCTAAGTATCTTTAAATATTATCATTTATTAAAATAATGATGCTTCCTACGCATTTTACTTTAATCTGTTTTTTTAATCACCATGACGCTTACTTATTTTCTTCAGGCTCATAATTTTTATATAACAGCCTTAAAAAGAATAAAAGACTGCAGTATTCATATAGGGTCATTATAATAGTTCTTTAGAATTTAAACTTGTTTCTCTAATGGATACTCATTAGCTTCAATTATCAATGCAGTTTGAAATTTGGAAGTTTCTTCTACAGAGACTCTAGAGACCACTAAAAGCACATAACTAAACATCTTTAAGCTCCCACCAGAGGAGTAAAATTTAAAAGAGAAATCATCATGCTTGAAGTAATAACAGAGCCAGTTCACAGTCCAGTCAGTAATTATTACAAGGCTGTGCAGCTGGGGAGTGGGGTGAAGGATATACTGTCTCCTGCCACAACTGAATTTGCAGTCTAATTCAAAGGAGTGAGTATTTATACACACAACCAGACTGTGCGTTCTACCTCTACCTGCGCCTCCAGAATTCAGAGAAAGGTCAGGATGGACTGCTCCTGGAAAAGACAGACCTACAGCCCTAAAGGAAGTATGATATTTGTTTTGGCTGGAGTCCTTCACAGGGAGCAGATAAAAAGATGGCATGTGTGGACAGGAAGGAAGGCAGCACTGCCAGCACCTCAGCCCAGACAAGGATATGAAAATAATGAGAGAGACCCATGGCTGCCCTCTATTAATTCCTGAATTTAAGCAGAGGCAAGGATTCATATTGATTGCTAAGATCCTTTCTTCCTAACAACTAGCTCTTTATACAATTTCATCTGGCCTAGGGGGAAGAAAGATCTTTTGTCTAGGATGCCATAGGTATAGTGCTGCCTCCAAGTGAGAATAAACTATGACATTTTGTGGCCCCTTCAAGACCTGTGATTCATGTTTCATGGAAATTATTGAGAAATATTCCATTAGAAATGAATCTGCTTTCACAGCATATTATGTTTCCTGTGTTTTTCTTCATTATCACCAAGGACATTCCCATAAAAACAAAATTTTGTTTTTTCCCAGAGTAACCATATTCTTCTATATTAATTTGCTCTCAACTTCCAAACTGCCTTTTAATGATATGACAATGAGCTTCTGGGATTTTTCTAGTAATGTCATAAATGTCCTATAGAGAAAATTATTAGGCTAACAAATTTAATTACAAGCAAAGGGGGTTGACTTCATATGATGTGATTTCAAAGTTTCCAGGAAGGCCCAGCAACCAACTCTACTCCCAAATCCCTCCACAGCAGTCCCTAATCTGCGGGCTAGTGTTGAAGTAGCAAAGTTATTAGGCTGACAGTTTCAACCATGGCATAAGCAGTGGGTGTGACTTCAAAATTTCAAGGAAGGCCACCATTACCAACCACCTACCCGCCTCCCAATAAAAAAATAACCTCCCCACCTACTGGTGGCATTAAAAGAGCTTAACTAGAGCTTCTTTCTTTTAAATTTAATTTCTAATAAAATGCAAACGCTTCTTTCAGAAGTTTCCATTACAATATGACTCAATTTCAGATTCTTTCCTAACAGGTTTTAAAAAACAAAGAACTGCCTCCTACTGTACTAGTCTTCTCCCATAGTACTCCTTCTCTCTCAGAAGCTGGAGCTGGAATCCCAACCTAGAAGATGAGCCTACCCCAAATATGAGCCCAATCCTGGGCATAAACAACACATCACACTGTCTGCTAGTCTGACTCTAAACATCTTAGTTCTGTTAAGATGTGTATGCCTCTTACTCACAAGACCCAGTCTCTACCACACACCTGTGGTTATGCAAACCATCTCTGTCTATCTTGTTCTGGCCATCTGAATACTCATCCTGGTATCCTGCCCAGAATCCTGTTACTCCAGGAACAGGAACTCACCTTACTCTTGTCAAGAGAAGAGTCCCCCCTGATGTAAAGCCATAGAGTAGGGCAGTAAAGAACTCAGGCTCTAAAGTCAGACATACCAGGAATGAAAACTCAACTCTGCCTCTTCTAACTATGGGAATTTTCTACAGGCCTCAGCTTCTTCAAGTGTACCTTTATACTCACTTAAGGAGAGAATGCATAACACAGCCTGAAAGCTAAATAAACGTTAGTAAAGATAAAGATGTTAATCACAGTGACAGTGAGGATGACATAATAACTTGTGCTGGAATTTATACATATACTGCTTATTTCCACATTCTACATTGCTATGTTCTACCTACCTGGAGTGAAGCATTCACTAACTCACACTGGAACTCAAATGAAGGCTTGTTTGTTTTTTGCCTGGGTGACTTCCTATTATACCTCAGTGGCAGTCAATGAATCTGGACTGACTTTCCTTCCAGTTTCTGCAGTTCATCCTACTGCCACAGTGCTTCCCAAGTCCTAGCAAAGCACTTGGTTCCAGGTCTTGGTCTCTCTCATTCTGTCCTATGCCATTTCAATCAACTGGGCCGGGTACCACCATGCCCCAAATGAAGTTATCCATAGTATCTGAATCTTCAAAAAAGAACAAAGGATAGGCTGGGGAAAGCCAAAGATAAACGGCTCCACAGTTCTGGTTTAGTCAAAGGCATTCTTGAAATCACTGGAAGGAGTGTTAGTGTCACTTATCTCCAAGTATCATCATGAATAAACACAAAGCTCCCATTGTGAACAGGGCAATATACTTGCAACATTTCCTGCAGAGTGCACCAGTTACTGACATAGACTGAAAAAAAAAGTGGGGAAGAGGCTAACTCCATGACTATATATATATATATATATGTACACACACAAACACCACACATATGTATGCACATACTGCATATATATATACATACACACTCCTTACACACTAAAAATTAAACTCAGGTGGCATGAAAGAGTAGATTTTATATATGTTCATCTATTCCGAGATTTCCTTTTAAGATTCTATTACACATAATTAGCTGTAGAGGGTCATTGTCTATCAGGCAATTCATGGGGATCCAATGTTAACACTACCAGAGGCTCAACTGCTTTATTACTGAACCTCAGCTTTATTCTATATAGGTGACTTTCATCTAGTTTTCCCAGTGTGATTTTTTTTAAGATACAGAGTAGATTCTGAGTTTCAATTATTGACCATATCCATTTATTATAGTACTATAAGTGGAAGATTCTATATCTCCTACTATTTTAAAATATTCTCTCTTTTCCTTGACCTGAAATTTCTCCATATTGTTCATCACAAAGACTAGGTTTTGTTTTTAAATGGTTTAGAATCCCAAAGATCAATTTCAGGGACAGAAGATCAGAGAAATGCAATAAGAATCATTAATCAAGTGATTAAATTAATTAATATTAACTTCAATTAAAATTCAGACTTGAATCTTCAAAATACACTCATTTTTCAAGAAAAATTTTTCTCAATTTTTGTTCTTACAGATAACCCAAAAAAGTAGTGAAACTACAATGCAACATACTCTGCTATTCTGCAAGGCAAAATAAACCATCTGTTTCTATGCAGCTCATTATGGGAAACTAAAACTAAAGAGTGTTTCTCCTACTTTGTTTATGTATTGGTAAACAAGTCCAGGTATTAAAAATAAGGCCTCTGATCAGATTCCAATCCAAGCAATAACCTAATAATGACCTCAATTACACGCCAACTTACCATTTGCTCCATAATCCCAATCACTGTCAAAAAGAGGCATTACAAACAGAGCCTTTTAACATAGCCAGTTTTCACAGGCTAACGTCAGATCTAGATTAATCTTCCAACACAGAACTTCATATGAACTGGAGTATCTACATCATTTCTTCCCAAAGTAAATTATAGAGAAAAGACATTAGTATTATTATACAAACTAGAAATTAATAAATGCCCTAGTATCTGTACTTAAAGAACTACACCCATGGATGGAGCTTCACCTACACCTGGAACCTATTTAGATGACAAGATTCTGGACTCTGAGCTAATGCTATAATGGGAAAAGAATTTGGAAGATCTTGGGAAGAGGCACTTTGCATGTGAGAGGAGCATTTGAATCACTGGGGACCAAAGAGACTGTGTGAGAAAGCTTTCCAGGAGAGACCCCAATGCCTTGCCTCCTAGTATTCACATCTTGTGCAATTCCCCATCTTGAGTATGTATTGTTGCTGGCTCTGAGGAAGCTAGCTGCCACAATACAAGCTTCCTACCTCTCCCCATGGAGAAGCCCACTTAACAAGGAACTGAGGGAAACTTCCTACCAAGAGCCCCACAAAAACTAAATCCTGCCAACAACCACTTGGGTGAGGCTAGAAGCAGATTCACCCCAGACCATGCCTTAAGATGACTGCAGCCCTAGCCTACACCTTGACTTTATCTTTTTGAGAAGTCCAGAGCCATAGGACACAGCTGAGCTGTGCCCAAGGGCCTGACCCACAGAAAATGTGAGATAATAAATGTTGTTTTAAGCCACTAAATTTGGGGGTAATTTGTTATTCAGCAATAAATAACAGATACCCAATACAGATTTTACCACTAAAAGTATCATTTGGATAGCATCACAATATATACTTAAGACTATGTGACAAAAAAAATAAAGATGTAAGATATATTTTACTTCTAGAAAATCATATGCAGACTCACAGAGAAAAACATTGCTTCCTTAAAATAATATACAAAAAATCCTTTGATTAGAATGTTTACCAAAAACTTCCTTACCTTGAATGCACTGAAGTGTTCCATCCTCTGCTCTTATTGTAAAAGTCTCACCTGGATTAACTTGAACAAGAATAACCTGCCAAAATAACACATTAATTTCAATTTAATGCTAGAATATCTGGGATTTTTCTTCAAGTTTTATTAACTAAATTTATATACTAGACCAAAGTATGTGGCACAGAATCTTGTATAAACACAAAACTTAGGGTCTAAGTCTTAAACCTGGTTCAAACAGGGGAATGAGGACATGGAAGGAGTACACACATATGAATTTAGCTAAGTGAATTCTCCGGTGTTGCTTATCATGCTATGTAACTAAAAAAGTCAAGAAACCTTTTCTTTGGAAAGCCCAATTCCTTTTTGTCTTTCATGTATTTAGAAACAACACTTAAGGGAAAAAAAGACCAGAAACTATACTTATAAAGAAAAACTACATCTAGAAATGAGGTCCTGACCTCATAGTATTGCATACTGTTCCCATACTATAACTGACCTGGGTTATATGATTCCACTTTGTGACAACAGAAAGCAATTTATAAGAAAAATGTTTGGAAAAAGAAGTAGCTATGTATAGGATCTTGAAACAATAATGAGCAGTATAAAATAAATGACTATTTTAAATAGGCCTCACTACCAAACACTCAAATGTTTAAATTATCTGAAGTCAGTGTTTTAGTTATATGAACATCAATATTTAATAGTAGACAATTTCCAAAAGACTAGATAGACCATGAGTGGCAATGGCAAAATATGTTCTTTTAGCAGCCTCATAGTTTTAGTTCTAATCCAAGGATATCAAAAAGAAAAATTACTAATTTATATCTAAATACAACTTAAAGGACATAATCCAAACTTAAAATCTGTAGTTAAAAAAATCACAATGTACAAGGTTAATGCTATTAAAATAATCACTACATATTTCTAGAAATTGACAGGATGGCAGTGTCACATTTATCCTATAGTTCTTGGAGGAAGTCTTGTTCCTCCCTGGCTTGAAGGCATCAAACATACTGTTCCCTCTGCCTGTAATGCTCTTCCTGTACTCCCTCATCTCTACCCACCACTCACCTTACTCCTCCTCCAACCAACAGCTAACATCTATCCATCCTTCCCAGCTTAAGATATGGAATTTGACTCTCAGATAGGTCAGCTCCCCTGATTACATGTTCTCCAAAAACATAAAACAAAACAAAACACCAACTCTACTTCTTCCTGGAATTGCAATTAACTAACCAAATAAGTATTTTTGTGTCTGTCTTTCCTTCTTTAATCAAGGCACTACAGGGATAAGATCAGACTTTCTAGCTTCATGCCTGGCATAAAGTGCTCAATAACTACTTCCACAGAATGAATGAAAGTCATAAAGCATAAGGAAAATAATGACAAGTAATTATTTTAACTTACAAATTAAGCTTTCATAAGATGAAATTTAAAAGTTAACTTTAGTATGTATACCATAATTTATCTGTTTTGTAAAATTATTTATATCAAAGTCATTCCATCTTTAAATACTAAATCTATAATATCTATATATTTTGCTGCTTCTAATAATTCACCAAAGGAAATACTGCTGGAATACTAAAACTTTAAAATTCAGAAAATACATGAACTAGAAAAAACAGGATAATTCAGAGAAAAGCAGTCTAAGCTTTATCCCTGGTACTTCACATTATCTTGAATTGTAACATTATTTCAAGGTAATTTACTTTTTCTGTACAATAACTGTGTCAATAATCTCTCAGTCTGTAGTATACAAATTCTCCCAATGTAAACACACTGGGCCATTTTAAGAACTCAAAAGGAAATCTCTTCAAATCTCCAGCGATTAAAATATTTCAATTACTTTCTTGACACTGAACTTTTAAAGTCATTCCCATAACATGCAAACCATTTGAGTTAACTTTATTTTTGCATCAATATACAGCAGAACTCAACTACAATGGAATAAAACAACACTTCAATAAAGAGAATTAGCCATATCTTTTAAAAAGTCCTTAGACCAATTCTATAATAGCATTACTGTAATACAGCAGAAACCATCTGCTTTGTGTTTAAACCTCTTTGGATAGGATTATAATATATGCCCATGGAATTAATTAGCTGGAAAAAAGAATAAGCGGACAAGACTCTATGTCCCAGGATTTTCTCTGACAATCCCAAATTCATATATTCCCTTCTACCACACTCATAATTGTCAGACAATGTGTCCTGAATATTAGTTTTGAAAATACAACTTACCAGTATTATGGGAAGTCCCAGGCAAGAAAAAGGATTTCTGATTTGGGATATGTTCCAGATTGTCACATTATCTGCTTTATCATATTGCACGAGAAGTGTCTGTAACTTCCTTAGCAGTCACTGACACCTGGCCACAATTCAAAGAATGCCCTGGAGGCATCCAGCCTTCCAAGCCCACTTATGCCTTCCCCGGCTCTGATTATGGGGTTCAATTCCTGACCCCCACCCCACTTCTTCAGGGAGAAAGATGATAGGTAAAGGGCTTTTAAGCATCCTACTAAAATATGACATCTCTTCAAATGTTTAGTTCATGTAATTTTCACTGCTGCTGAGTTGCTATGGCAACCAGATTATAATCTACCAAGTTACCTCAGAAACCAGGCACATCTCCTGTGTCCCAATATCAATTTTTCCTAGTAAGAGCAGAAGTCATTATTTGAACAAACCATATTCATCTTAGCACCAAAATATTTCAAAAGAAAGCATCTTATTATACTGAGGGAGGCTGACCACCTTGCTGTTTTCACTGTCAATAAGGCAGAGATAAAAATAAAGTTTTGACACACACCAGCCAAATGACCAGGCCTGACAGCAGACATGAATGAGCCGGCCTTGCATCACACAACCTTGAGGGGCATGAGTCACACCCTGGCAGACCCATGGCACTTAACCTTTTGTATCTTACAAGTCAGTCAGTGTCTCCCCCCCTCCAGCCACAAAGCAGATATAACTGCTACAATTTCTCTTCAATATAAAACGTAAGCCATAACATTGCTGTCCGAACCTCATTTTGTGTCCACTTACTAAGCATTTCCTGCTTTTCCAAAGTCAGCATTAAAACAATTCATATTGTGTTCTGTGTCTTGTCAGAGGAGGGAAAAAGACAAAGATTTTAACCACTAATATTTTTTCCCTAGAGATGTTAAAATAGAACCATGCTAGTCAAATCATAGGAACATACTTTAGGCTCCTATTGCTTCATCAGACCTGTTTCAAACCATTAGGGCTACATGAGCCAAGAAGCCCGAAACAAACACAAGGCAGTTTATCAAGGCTTGATGAAAAATAAGTGACCACTCTTCCAAAGTCTAAAGAAACAACAAAACAAGAGTTAGAATTAATAAAATTGAGCAAACATAGCAGGGAATGTTTCACCTAACAGGAAAGCAGAAACAAAGTGCACCATCTTTCCTTATAGGTATAAATCTAAATCTGTTTTTCACTCATTAAAAGAAGAAAAGGAAAGCTACTTTTGCAATTTAAACTTTGGGTGGGTGATTAACCAGGTATCAATAGTATCTAAGAACACTCCTGGAGGCAAATTCCTAATTTATGCCTCAAATAAAAAATTACCGGCCACTTGACTAAGCAATCACTGCAATGTATTAGTCCATCAAAAAAAGCTGCTGCTGAGAAAATGACCAAAGATGAAATATTACATTTGCAGCAATCCTAAAAGTTAAATCCAATATTGAGACAATCAAAATAATAAACCATGCTGGGAGAGAAGATTCTATTTCACTTTTGGAGCTTTTCCCACTTGCCACACTTTGTGAGGCTTGTCTTACTCTTAGCTGTTTCATGTATAAATGAACACTTCTCCCTTGTAGCCAACATTTATGATTATCCAATAGATATCTTTAGAAGGAAAAATGATACAACCTACAAGCTGCAAAAGAGCCCCATGTAAATAAGGATTCTATGCAGGAATATCTAATAACTTCTAAAAATTAACACTTGACTATGTGAGAGGAGTAGTACCACCTATTCCTGAGGCCTGGATGGACAGACATGG
>VSMD01101705.1:0-41472 GCA_008750895.1 Mirza zaza
AAAAAAAAAAAAAAAAAAAAAAAAGAACTCAGGCACCTCTGGCTCAAACCCTGCTCCCACAGAACGCTTGGCAGATGTGTTAAGACACATAACCTTTGCTGAATTTTAGCTTCCTGTTGTCTATAATATAGCTAATGAACTTACCTTGCTTCCTGCTTCCACCATCCCTCCCCCCAAATAGCTCATGGACATTTTCCTGAGGACTTTCTTGAGAGGAGATTAAAAGTCATTTGGCCTTTTACCTTCTGTGCTAGGAAAAGTCCAGGAGGACTGGACCAAAGTCAGATTCTAACAGCATTATTTCTAAACTGTCGGGGGTACTTCCCCTATCCAAACTTGTTGGTATTACATAGGGAAGCACTTCAACCCAACTGAATGTTTTGCAGCTTAAGCATTTCTAAAACAGATGTTAGTTCCTTCAAGTTAAATTCTAGACTCTTAAACCTCCAGGCAAAAATTTCAAAGGATGAGAGCTTTTTGGGGGGGTGGAGGGAGTTACTTGAAAAATAGCTGGGTCTCCAGCCTCCTTTTACTGCAAGTGCTATTTCTGCATTATTTTAGCCACAGAAGGAGAAAAAGAGAGAAATGGGAAGCAGCTGGCAGGTGCTGGTCCCACAGTCAGGGTGCCCAGCCTCCCTGCCCACTGCCATGCAGCAACCCACCAGTAGCATGGCTGCCTGCGAGGATGCTTACTCAGACACAGGTTTCATCTTCCCTACAAGACTGATGTCCTTTGAGGCTAGGTTTATACCTGACCACAATCCCTCTTCCCAGTGCCCTGCAGAATGACACACTTTGGCTGTAACTTCAGAGTACATAGCAACCTGACCTCGTCCTTTCCTCTAATCCATTAGCTTTTTCCCTCCAGTCCTGCCGAACTCTGGGGCCATCTCACCGGCTTTCCACAGCACCTCTTCAGGTTGGTCTCACTGGCCCAGCAAAATTCTGATCCTGGATTAATGCTGCAACCTGTCACTTCCATCCTAAACTCAAGCTTCTGAGCAGGGACAGAGGGAAGAACCAAAGGGTGCCACTGTGACAATGCTTCTCAAACTTTCTGAACTCAGAACCTTTTATGCTCTTAAGAATTACTGAAGATCAATTTTAAAAAGCAGTTCATTCGGCTCACAGCTCAACTTCACAAGTGGTTTTCCTAAGAAAACTACTGCATTTAGTATGCAGCAGAAATGCTCTAAGTGTACTTCCCATTTTGTCACACAGAACATCATAAAGACATGTATTAAGGATGGATTTCATGGAGTGAGCACTTTTTACTGGTTTGGTTTTTAGCTGTAAGGGTGTGGCAGTGCAGAGCTCAAGGACCGCTCTGGTGCCACTGCCCTGCCCTGGACTGGACTGAGGTGGGGGCAGCCTTGCTCACCATGGCTTGTGTACCACGAGAGCAAATGGCAGCACAGAGAAGAGTGTAACAAACACCTCAGTGGTACTACGAACACAGCTTCAACCTCATGGACACCCTGACAGGATCCTGGGAACCTCAGGGGTCTAAGGAGTACACTGTTGAGAACTACTGTGCTACAAAAACCTTGAGATTTTCAGTCACATTAAGGCCCTCAACACCTTCAGGAAAGCCTGGGCCAGCCCCCACCTCTAGCCTATGATTCTACCAACTCACATGACTTGAGTCATGATCTTCCTGCCAGCTGACCCTTGTTACTCTCAAAAGGTCCTCCTGAGGGTGCTGCTAAGCAAGCTGAGGCCCCCGGGAGTGATCTTCTCAGCTCTCCCCACTATCCAGCTGCACACACATCCTTAACGCTGCCAAAAAGGAGGAGACCCTCTCTCTATTCAAAGTTAATCCTCCCAAAGTTGTGGTCAGACCCATGAACCCTCCCCTATCATGTGGGCCAGTGACTTCTGTCTCTACTTTCCATTTCAAACTCCCCACTCCCATTCAATGTTTTAGCTACTCTTGTGTGGTGACCAACAAACCTGTCGTTGGAAAACCAACCCCCATTTTTCAATCTATATCTTGCTAGGCCTCTGCTGCGTGGACACTGTTGTATTTGTCCACTTTCTAAAAATGCCACCTCTGCTTCTGTGGAATCACATGGTACTAGCTCTTTTATTTGTCCATTCTTTCCATATTATTTAACACCCACTGATTGTGTGAGTTCTCCAGCTTCTTACAATCTCATTCTTTTAACCAGTCTACCTCGAATATGATTTCAAAGGTCATGGGTTAATTAACTCCTGGGGCTATCGTGAGCCTAGGGCGATCAAGTTGCATGTAAAGAAACACAACATACTGTAGAAAGTGAAAGCATTTACAGTCTATGATCCCCTTTACAGCCAATACACGTTTCTACATGGGCAAGAACAAAGTCTGCAAGCTTTTCAAACATTAGGTTATCTAAGAAATGGAGATAAACTCATAGTTCGATTTAAAAAACAGCATTTTTTTTTCTTTCTTTCTTTCTTTTTTTTTTTTGAGACAAGAGTCTCACTCTGTCGCCTGGGCTAGAGCGCTGTGGCGTCAGCCTAGCTCACAGCAACCTTAGATTCCTGGGCTCAAGCGATCCTCCTGCCTCAGCCTCCCAAGTAGCTGGGACTACAGGCATGTGCCACCATGCCCAGCTAATTTTTTCTATTTTTAGTTGTTTGGCTAATTCCTTTCTATTTATAGTAGAGACAGGGTCTCGCTCTTGCTCAGGCTGTTCTCAAACTCCCGAGCTCAAGCAATCCTCCTGCCTCGGCCTCCCAAAGTGCTAGGATTACAGGCGTGAGCCACCGTACCCAGGCCTAGCATTTTTTAATTAAAAAAATAAAAGTGGGAGAGGAAGGACAGAATTCTTTATCTTTCTTCACTATGAGGGTCACCTGCTGGATGCCTGCCACTGTCCATTGCCCTCTAATCACATCCAGCTGTGTCTGCCACGGGCGGCTCTCAGGCTCACCCACGCTCCCTGGCTGCGCTGCAGGAATGGTGACACTGGCTTGGCCACCACAACTGGTCAGGGATGGGCATGACATACAAGCTGAGCTAAAAGAGGAAGTAAAAGTCGGCTCTGTGACTTGGGCTGAAACAGGTCAGTGTGAACCTGTTGCTGCTGGTGGCCTTCTTGCCACTACAAGAGGCTGACAATAAAGACAGCCCAGAGGAAGACGAAGCTGAACAACAAATAAGTCCAGATTACTGTCTAAGTGGCTGTGCCCACAACCCTAAATGCTATCGGACTTTTCAGTTATGAGAGCCAATAAAGTATGGTTCAGGCCTACGCCAGTGGGGAGTATGCTCTTGTTATGTGGAACTAAAAAGTCCTCAAATAGCTGACCTGCCAACTGTGGCCCTCTGGTCTGTGTCAATGACTCAGCCAAGTCTCCTCCTCCCTCAGTGGTAACCATTGCTCATCTGTTGGCATATTTCACTGAATTTTTTCTCTGTGTTTTCTTTTACATGGTTGAAATCATACTATATGTAACAAATGCCGTTTTATTTTTCCCTCAGTAAATATTGCTTATTAGTATTTTCCTACAGTATCAAAACTTTGTAAAAGTCACTTTTAGCAGCTTTAAAATATTCCTTTAAGTAGATGTATCATTGTTTACTTAACCACTTGATCAACAGTTGGCATTTAGGTTGTTTCTAATGCCTAATAGGTGTCTTAAATTTAATACAGCCCAAACCAAATTCTCAATTACTGTCATCCAAACTGCTCCTCCTAGAGTTTCGCTCATCTCAGTATTTCCTGTGAATTGCATGTTCTTGTCCTTTGTTCATTTATTTACACAATTGCTGTCTTGGATTTTTCTCTGCTCTTTATACACTAATAATAATGATGAATCTAATACTAATAACTAGTAATTCACTTAACCCTCTTAACTACCCTATGAGGTGGGAACTACAATTTGTACCAACTGTGAGTTAGGAAATCATGAAAAAGAGAGGTTAAGGAACTCGTCCAAAATCAAAGACTCCCTAGTTTGAACTAGAAGCACAGGAACTCTGTGCTGTGCTGCCTTCTGCGTAGCAGCCAGGACAGGGATCCTTTAAATGCTATTCCAGTTAGAACATTTTGGTCCTATTGTCCACACCTGATCTGTTTAATCTTTTTTAAGTTTTAAACTTTTATGTGATTTACTCTATTTCTTTCATGTTTGTTTTCTTGATTTGTTTGTTTTTAGAGCTTAGGAAGACAGTCCTTCTCTAAGCAGAGATTAGAAAAATACTGACTAAATACTGTTAGTTTTTTTTTTATAATATTGTTAGTTTTTAATTGTATAATTTTTTAAAAAAAGTATTTAATTATTGATTCTTTAGGAATTCATTTTGATGTGTGATTAATGATTTAAACTGATTTTCTTCCAAACAGCTATTCAACTAGCCCAGTACCATCTGCTGAATAATAATCATTTCTTCCCCCTCACTACAGTCATTTTGGAGACAATCCTAAGCTAAGACTCCTTTGAAGAAAAATCTACAATACTACTGGTTCATGGGATTCAGCAATCAAAAATTTCCAACGAACGTGAAAAAATGTTCAATCTCACTCTTAACTAAAGAAAAACAAATTAAATGCCACTCCCCTCCATTTGGTTGGCAGACCTTAAAGTTCAATACCCAGAATTGCTGGAGAAAGACATGAGACAGAATTGCCAAACTGCCCTCCACAGAGATTCAACCAATTTACACTCCGCCAGCTGTCTCTGAGAACACTCGCTTCCCTAAAGCCTTGACCACACTGTGGGTTATCAAAACTTTCTGATGTCTGCTACTATGATGAGTGGGGGTAAAACCCAAAAATTAATTACTGACCTTTCAATGTTCATTATCTTGTATAATGAGTAAAATGATCAAGAATCCTTTTCCTATATTTAAGAGACACTCCCATTTCCTTTTCTGTGAACTCTCATTAACCAGACTTAAAAGTTCCAGTGTTTTAGCTAGAAGGTTTTTTTTTTTTTTTTGAGACAGAGTCTCACTCTGTCACCCTGGGTAGAGTGCAGTGCAGTTATTGTAGCTTACAGCAACCTCAAACTCCTAGGCTGAGACTACCGGTGCACGCCATGACACCCAGCTAACTTTTCTATTTTTAGAAGAGATGGAGTCTTACTCTTGCTCAGGCTGGTTTTGAACTCCTGAGCTCAAGCGATCCTCTCGACTTGGTCCCTGAGAGTGCTAGGATTATAGGAGTGAGTCACCACGCCTGGCCCAGCTTGAAGGTTCTACTCAAGATCTTGAGTTCCCTGAGGTCTTCCATTTATTTCCTTATGTCATTTTCACACAAATATAGACTATCAGTTCCCTCTATGCACATTCTTAATTTCTCTTATTGCTGGTTCTATGTCCAGGGCTTTCTTTAGAAGTTCTGATGGCACAGAACAGAAACTCAAACCTATTTATTAAATGAATGCATTTATGTATATTAAAAAAACAGAAAAACTTAGTGATAAGTTAAATATGGCACAAATTCTTTGCAGCTCCTCCCATCAACGAAAAGATTTATTTTCTCATCACTTGAATCTGGGCTGACTCTGTGATTTGCTTTGACTTACAGAACATGGCAGAAGTGCTGTTGTTCTGAGATCTCAAGAGACCTTGCGGCTTCTGCTCTGAATCGTTTGGAATCTTCCCAGCATCGTAAGAATAAGCCTACTCTAGTCTACTGTAGGAAGAGAGATAATTGCAAGGAAGAGAACCAATTGCAAGACGTGGTGAGGCCACCTTAAACCAACCTACTTGAGGAAAGCTGGCAGATAACTAGTGCATCCTAAGTGAACTCAGGAGACCCACCCAGCTGCACCAGCCCAACAGACTCATCAACAAATGCATGGTTGCTATTTCAAGCCTCTGAGTTTTGGGGTGTTTGTTATACAGCAATAGATAACTTATGTGAACTTCAATGTCCAACATAAGACTGGTTAAAGATGCTTCTAGCTCATCCCTACAAGAGAATGCTACGGAAAGATTTCCAAGACATATAAATGAAACTTTCAGTATTGAGATCTCAGATTCTAGACTTTTAAATGCCAGTAGTATGGATAGTCACATAATCCCATGATGTAGGTACTATTACCAATCCTATTTTATAAATAAGAAAAGTGAGGCCCAGAGAGGTTAAGTAGCTTGTCTAAATGTCAAACAGCTAATAAGTGGCAGGCTGTGGAATGAACCCAGGAGGTCTGGCTGCAAAGCCTGTGCTCCTAACACATGTTGCTCTGCTGCTCACTCCAGCACCAACTCTTATGTCTCCAGTTTCTTTATTGTATTTAGAGCCTTTCCCCAATTCTTTATCATTCACTACCTCCACCTCAAAATTAATTTCCTGGATTTTGGTGGTGTTAACTATCTGAATGAACTAACCTCAAAGTTCATGACTTCCACCTAAGGAAAATAAGCTTAAAAAAAAAAAGGCTGAGAAATAATTTGATACAAGTCATGTCTACCTATAGAAAGGAGCGAGGAAACAAACAGAGGAGAAAAGTCTGAGAATAGGCTTATTTATCATAGAATCTTAAAGAGGCAGTTTTGTTATATATGTACTTCTTTAAAAATGCAACTCAGGAAATAACATTTATGTAACATGCTTAGGAGACATAGTATATAAGCCAATTTAATCAGTAACAGGTGCCACTTGTGAAGTTCTAACTAAAAAATCCTACAATCAATAACTTATATAATTACAACCGCATAGGAACAAGCATGCATATGTTGGTATAAAAAAAGTTAAAGATTTAGGGATTCGGGCAATCAGGAGCATCTCTTATTCTCTTACGTATTCTTTCTACATTTCTAACGTCTACAATGATGATAAACTACCTTTATATTAAAGGTTAAAAAGAAAGTTTCAGGCATGGCACAGTGGCTCACACCTGTAATCCTAGCACTCTGGGAGGCCGAGGCAGGCAGATCAATTGAGCTCAGGAGTCTGAGAGTAGCCTGAGCAAGAGCAAGACTCCGTCTCTACCAAGAATAGAAAAAATTAGCCAGGCACAGTGGCACATGCCTGTAGAGTCCCAGCTACTCGGGAGGCTGAGGCAGAAGGATTACTTGAGCCCAGGAGTTTGAGGTTGCTGTGAGCGAGGCTGACGGCACAGCACTCTAGCCCTGGCAACAGAATGAGACTCTGTCTCAAAAAAAAAAAAAAAAAGAAGAAAAGAGAAGAAAAGAAGACAAGACAAGAAAGTTTCTCCAATATCCAAAAATATTTCAACTCTAAATAACGAAGTGTTTCTGAACCTTGACTCAGATCGATACACAAACAAATTCAACATCTAAGTAGACAGTTAAAGTTAAATATATGCGCATACATACTAATACATACATATACACACATACAGAGACAATATAGCAAAAATTAGAAAAAGGTAAATTTTCAACAGAAGACTGGATAAAAATACTACAAAATCATTAAAGGTCGGGCACGTAAACTCACGCCTGTAATCTAGGAGGCCAAGGCGGGTGTATTGCTCAAGGTCAGGAGTTCAAAACCAGCCTTAGCAAAAGCAAGACCCCCATCTCTACTAAAAATAGAAAGAAATTAATTGGCCAACTAAAAATATATAGAAAAAATTAGCCAGGCATGGTGGCGCATGCCTGTAGTCCCAGCTAATTGGGACGCTGAGGCAGTAGGCTCGCTTGAGCCCAGGAGTTTGAGGTTGCTGTGAGCTAGGCTGATGCCATGGCACTCTAGTCCGGGCAACAGAGTGAGACTCTGTCTCCAAAAAAAAAAAAGCATTAAACATAAGCTATATCTATGTAACAACAGAAAAACATGCAAAACACAATTCTATTAATAGTGACATTTAGAGAATCATTATAAAGAATTTCACCTTCTTAAATATTCCTATGATTTTAAAATTTTTACCAGAAATGTTAACTTTTATAATGATTATTTTTAAAAGTTATTTTTGGGAAAAGCATGCATAATGTATGTCTCCAGAGAAAGACATTAAAGTGCGTCCCTTCTTCAGAGTCCCTGTTTCATTCTTCGGGACCCCTGTGTTTATAACAGACACACCTAGGTAATCAGGATTATCTCCCTGTATCAAAAGTCGTCTGATGAACAACTGACCTTAACTGCACCTGCAACTGTAACTTTCCTTTGACAGGTAACCTAATAAATTCACAAATTCTAGGGATTACGATGTGGCTATCTTGGAGCGGGGGCTGGAGAGAGTCATTATTCTGCCTACTAGAGTTTTACAAAAGTATGAAGTTTTAAGGAATAGTATGCCTAATATAATTAAAAGATACATGTTAAATGGGAATAAAGGATAATATAATTATTAAACAAAGTTAACCTAAAAACATATCAAAGGATAAAAATCTAACATCACTTTTTCCTGTTATAAGTGTTATAATCTCTGCCTAACCTAACTAAGGTTATGAAGATTCTGTCCTATGCTTTCTTCTTGAAGTTTAATAGTTTTAGGACTCTTATTTTTTTTTTTTTTCATACTGGTGTCTGATTATTCCAGCACCATTTGTTGAAAAGACTGATAAAAGCAGCAATGTGGATTTTCACAAATCTCAAATGCATTATGCTGAATGGAAGAATCCAGACATAAAATGGCTACCTACTCCATGATTCCATTAATATAACATTCTGGAAAAGGCAAAACTACAGGGATAGAAATCAGATCAGTGACTGCCAGAGATCTGGGGAGGGAACTAACTACAAGAGGGGCACAAGGCAACTTTTGGGGATTATGGAGATATTCCATCTCTCAATTACAGTGGTGGTTACATGATAGTATACCTTTGTTAAAACTCAGAGACCTACACAATTAAAAAGGTTGAATTTTAATTTTATAGAAATTATTCTTCAATAAACCTGACTTTAAAAATTATCAAATGACAAGATAAAAAGGTATAATTTATTTTGCAGGTGCCTAGACCTTCTGAACCTTAAAATTTGAACATAATTCGAGTTAAAAAGTAGCAAAGAGCCCGAAAGATAGAAAACTAGATAGTCATCACTCTATATAGTCACAGACTCTCTTACTCTCTTGCCACTGCTCCCAAATAAAAAGGGAAGAGGGCAATAAAGAATGTACCAAATAAGGCATTATCCAGCAGCCATAGGCTAACTTTTCAAGCAAGTGACCTAACAATTAAACAAATACAAAGCTAAGCCTGAGAAAAACTAATCAATGAAATAATATTTACCTTTGGAGTCAGCATTTGGGAACAGCCTGTTCCATGGCACCTTATTTTTGTGTGGAAGAGAAAGCAAATAGTTTCTAGCTTTTAAATTTATGATACAATTCAGGTCTTCCTGTGATGGGGATCCAAGAATACCTATCAGATAAAGTAATTAGCTGTTAATTATCAAGACCAAGGCAATCATCAGCAGTGGGACAGAATGAACCCTGGTAATTAATGTCTGCTCACCACCTCCCAATGCTTATCTTTCTTTACAAGTTTTCACAAAAAGGTCCTTAACATTTTAAATCAGGGATGGTTATAACTCATGCCTACCATAGATAGGTTAAAGAGTTATTAGAATTCTTCTTAATTTAACAAAGTGACTTTGATGGCAACCACAGACAGGCAAACTGAGCAAACGTAGCCCCTGCAGTGTTGGAGAACCTTACCCAGAATGTGGTTCAGCTGGTCGAGATAATGCTTCCCCGGAAAGATGGGCCTGTTGGAGAGCATTTCTGCCAGAATGCAGCCTACAGACCAAATATCGATGGACTTGGTGTAGCCCTGCGGGAGAAAGGGAAAAAAGGCCAAGAATGATATCTCGTGTTCCAGGACAAGATGAGCTCTTCCTATGTGACAGGTGCATGGCCGATAGGCGTTCGAGCTTCTCCTTTTGAGTCCATGATTCAGAAACACAAGTAGACGGCACAGAAAAACAAAAAATAATTTGGCTTTCTTATGAGAGGTGAAACAACCAAGATTACTTAATTTCCTCTCTTCAATGTTGATTAATTTATTAAATTAGAATTTCTGAAGTATATGTCAGTCTTTTTTTTCAAACGATTTAAGAGAGAGATTTAGAATTCTTATAAATTGGAGCTGGGAAAAATAATAACACTCATTGTTTTAGTACATTTGTGGCCCATTTGCTCATTACTCAAAACCTGGAAATCAACTCAAAAGGAGGAACACTTGCTGTACTTCCAGAAACTCATTTTTTTTTTTTTTTCTTAAAAGACAGGATCTTGCTGTTGTCCAGGCTGGAGTGCCGTGGCATCATCATAGCTCACTGCAACCACAAACCCCTGGGCTTCAAGCAATCTTCCTGCCTCAGCCTCCCAAGTAGCTGGGACTACATGCGTGTGCCACTATGCCTGGCTAATTTAAAAAAAAAGTGTAGACACAGGGTCTTGCTATGTTGCTCAGGCTGGTCTCGAACTTCTGGGCTCAAGTAACCCCCCTGCTTCAGCATACCAGCATGCTGGGATAACAGGTGTGAGCCACTGGACCCTGTCCCAGAATATCTTTACATATTTTGCAAATCATTTTTTAAAAAGTCAGGTTGGAAAACCTTGATCTTCAGGGGGAAAAAGTGTGTGCTGGTTCCTTCATATTTTACCAATCCCTGTTTTCAATATTTTCATCTTTTTCTATTCATTTTTTAGGTATACATTTACTTTTAAAGGAATCATGTTAAGAAAGTCATGGAAGGATTCTGTCTAAATTGTAACAGTGCAAAAAAGATGTTTCTTCAAGGAATGTAAGTTGAATTTTTTAAGCAATCTATTATAAGATGGAAATAAGTTGAATTCTATGGAAAATGTTAGGTATAGTGATAAATGGAAGAAGGAATGTGGAAATTTTGAATCAAATATTAAAATTTAGGGAAATAGTGAAATCGTTTTGGAAAATCCAACAAAGAATCAGCGATCAGATCTATAGCTATGATAAAATGGAGTTGAATTTTGGCATATTTCTAAAACTCCTGTAAATCCAAATAACTTGTCCTTTGAGCCAAAGCAAAATAAAGGGAAATACTGACATCACACAAAAAATAAGTAACTAAAAGGTACCCAGGGAGAAATGGGTGCTCCAGGACTGGGACAGGGAAACTATAAGATGAGCCTGGAGCATCTAGTGCCAGAAAGCAAGGAAGTGTGCAGGGCTGTGGGCAGCTCCCATCAGCCAAATCTGGGACAATGTGAGCATCAATGCACATAATGGAAGGAATGGATTAGAAACTACTGAATAAATAAATGGAGAGAACTAAAATATAAGAAGGAATGATAGAGTTATAAAATCATCAATGGATGGCAAGACTAGTGGGTGAAATTTGGTGAAGAAGATAACTTAGAGTCTTAAACTACTTCCCCACAAACTGTTATTAATTACAAAAGGGGAAAGGGTAACCTTACAGTGGACACTTGGAGGACACCATCTTAACCAAAAGATCAACATGAACATCAACAACACTGGCACAAACCAGATGTGCTTTGTGATATAACGCACTGAGAACAAATCATTGCTTCATGGTATTCACGCTGAAAGTGCAAGACACAAAATTGAGGGCATTCTACAAAAAAGCTGAACTGCATTCTTCAAAAATGTCAAGCTGAAAAAAAAGCTGAGGAACTATTCCAGATCATAAAGAAACATGACAGTGCGAAGTGTGAGCCTAAACTGGGGTGGGGTGGGGGATTATAAAGGTTATTATTAGAACAATAGCAAAATTTGAATATAAACTATGCGTTAGATATCAAATCAGTGCTAAATTTCCTGTTTGTGATAACAGTACAGTGGTCTCATCAGAGAATACCCTTGTTCTAAAGCAAGGATTTTTAACCTTGCACTACTGACATTTCGGGCTAAGTTTCTGTTGCGGGGGCTGTTCTATGCATTGTAGGATGTTTAGCAGCATCTTTGGGCTCCACCCACTTGATGCCAGTAGCAACTCCCTCCCTCACTGTGAAAGCCGAAAATGTCTCCAAACATTGCCAAATGTCCCTAGGGAACATTAGAACCATTGTTCTAAGGAAATACACACTAAAATGTTTAGTAGTAAAGGGGCATATCTACAACTTACACTCAGTGACTCAAACACACAGACACAGAATGATAAAACAAATGTGGCAAAGGATAAAATGATGAGTGTGAATCTAGGGAAAAGGGTATACAGGAGTTCTACCCAGTAGTTCTCTAAGGGGGGTCCAGAAACCCCTGTGGGTTCCCTTTGGCACTAGGGACTGGTTTCACAGAAGACAATTTTTCCTCAGAGGTGGAGCTCAGGAGATGATGCCAGTGATGGGAAGTGGCTGTAAGTACAGATGAAGCTCCCTTGCCCGAGGCTCACCTCCTGCTGTGCACCCCTCCACCCTGGTCCTCAATGTCAAAGAAGACAATTTTTCCATGGGATGGGGTGGGGGTTGCTCTGAGGCCCAGTCCTAAATAGGCCAAGGACCTGTACTGGTGTGCTGCCCAGAGTTGGGGACCTAAGAGGTCTATGCTACTTTTATTATACTATTAAAATGTTTTTTATCCTTTTCGCTTATTCTCTCACAAGTATACAATAGATTTTCCCAGAGGCTACATGAGGAATGATGATATTGTACGTGAAATGTGACATCTGGAATATCTGTATAACTCAGGGAACCGGTATGTTCCAAAAGCTTTATGTTACAAAATCACACATAGGCATGAGTGCAAGGCAGACCAATGGATTTCATAGAACAGCACAAAAAGTTCACTGACAGGTTTCAGATTTCACATTACAATTAACCTTTAAGAAACTACCACTTGTTGAATTTTGGTTAGTATCAAAGAATAGCCACAAATAGCTGAAAAACTACTAAAATTTCCTCTTTATTCCAACTACATGTCTGTATGAAGATTTTTCTTCATTAACTTAAACCAAAACAACATACTGACAGACTGAATGCAGGATCAAACGCACATCCAGCTGTCTTCTATTAAGCCAGACATCAAGGAGATTTGTAAAAATGAAAACACTGCTCTTCTCATACAAACATTCTTGTTGTGGGTTTATTATTTAAAAATGAATCAACAAATTTTTAAAGTTTCAGTTTTAATTTCCATATTATAAATAATAGATATAACTTACATAAATAAAACCTGTGTGGGGGTCTTTGATAATTTCTAAGAGACTTAAAGGAAGCTTGAAGCTAGAAGGTTTGAAAATGGCTACATTATACTTTTCTGAAAGTTAAATTCTACCAAAATAAAATGTCACATATATACACAAAGTGCTGTTGCTTGCCAAAACTGGGACAGTATGAGTTAAAAAAGAAAAAGAAGATAATGGACAGCACATTAAGAAAAAAACAAAACCCATGAATCCATAGTGTTTTAAAAACAAAGGTGAGAGACAGAGGAAGAGAAAGGGAAAAAAGGAAAAATTCTTCATAGAATGCAAGCTAAAAAATATAAAAGGATAAAGATATTTAGAAAATTAACACTTTATAACCCCAATATGATAACTGATGGAAGGAAGGGCATCAAAGGGTGATGAAGCACTGGGAGCAGCTGCAGGGACAGAGTCACACACACCGTCTCTAGGAATCTGTAGTGCTTGTGAGGGAAATAAATGTGCGACCTACACCTGATCAGGAAGAACCAGTCCAAAGAATCCAGGATGTGAACCATTTATGAAACAACTGATCTGTACTTTGCAAAGTACGTCTTGAAGAAGAGAAGAAAGGTGGGAGACTGCTCTAGACCAATAATAATGCGTGAAACTTCATTAGATCATGCACTAAAAACAAAATGAAGACCTATAAAGATTTTTCTGGAGGGAACAACGGGATGTCCCTGAACCAACGCTGATCATCTTAGGTATGCTAAAGGCACAGTGGCTGTGGGGAAGGACACCTCCCTTTTCAGGAGCATGAGCATGCCTAAAGGGTCTAGGAGAAAAGTGGCGAAGTGTCAGGTGGTTTGACAAAGGACAAGAGGAGAAGAAAGGAAAGGAGAGATAAATGAAGAGGAGGAGAGGGAGGGAGGAATAAAGAATATGGCAAGATGTTAACAGATGATGAACCAAGTTTAGGGGTCTAGGGGTGTTCACTGTACTTAGAATCAACACAACATTTTCTTCTTTGAAACATCTGTTACACCAAATCTTTCTTTATAACGGACTTTATTTTAATGAGATTTTACTTTTATAACTCAACAAATGTAGGATATCAAGAATAACTAACCAAACATTTTGAATAAATTTCTTTTTTTACAAAAGTAATTTAATACCTCATCCGTACTCATAAAGATGGAGGGAAAGATGAAGCGTATGAACTCATCAGATCCATCCCTTTCACTCCCGTTAAGCCTCTGAGGACTATTCTAGTGCCTGGGCTCCAGCACGAGAGCCAGTGTCTATTTTTATAGCTTTCCTTCATGTGTCTTTACAGCAGATGGCCTCATGTTTAACAATCACATAATCTTGAGATACTAGATTTAGGTAGTATGTGATGCCCACTTAACTACCCAATTTTCACACCTTATTTATATAGTACTTGCAAATGGCATAGTAAAAATACTGAATCTCAGTCTCCATGATAGCTCTCAATTTTTGCCTCCTGGCTAATAAACCTAATAAAGATGTCATGCTTTATTTTTTCTTGCTTTTATAAATGTATTCAACCACTTGCGCACCCTCCAACAGGTCTGGCTGAGGTGGAGAAACCGAACCCCAGGGCCCAGAAGTTTGATGCTGAACAAGGAGATTTCAAGGAGATTAAGACAGCACCTTGCCTCTGACCATACAGGACAAACCTCAACCCAAGAGGAAACAGAGGCTAGAGAGGGAGGCTTACTGCAACACATTCAGAAAGTTCTCTGACTTGTTTGGTTTTTATGCAAACTTGGTCCTTACCTTGGAATTCAGCATAATTTCTGGAGCCCTGTACCAGCGTGTGGCTACATACTCTGTCAGGAACCCTGTGTGATCGTGGTCTGGATCCGCAACGCGGGCCAGGCCAAAGTCGCAGATCTAAGAGGAGAAAACCAAGATACCGTCTTAGAAATTCTAACCAGCTTGATATCAAAACATCACAAAAATTAAAAAGACAATAGCATTAAAAATAAACAGCTGCTACCATTACCATGTGGCAGATTACACTGCTGGGAATTCTACAAACCCATTATTTAATCTTCCCAACAACCGGAAAGGCAGCAATGACAATCTACATATTAGAGTCTAGGACACAGGCTGAAGGAATCTTTAATGGGACACAATTCATTATCTGCTTAGCACAAAGCAATCTCACTTAGGTGATGTGACAAAAACTGTTCTGGGTAAAGTCACCCTAGGCCCTTTCTTGGGCCCATCCTGCGGGAGCTCTGGGATTGCTGGGAGGATTGCACTGACCTTCCGTTTTTCAGACTCCATTTCCTGCAAGTCTTCTACTCAGTCCATGAATACATTAAGTATTTCCAAAGATTCTTCCCACTTCCCTCCCCTTCCAGGTAGTCAAATCTATTCTCAAAGCTTTTAAAAAAAGTTTCACATACTGAAGATATACCATTTTCTTTCTTTTTTTATTTTAAGATGCTAAATTGGGTCTGGGATTTTTTTTTTTGCTTAATACCCAAGCTTCTCATTTTCTACTGACTCACAAAAGCACCTGCTGGCCCTTCATCATCTGGCCCTCCAATACTGTGATGGTATTTGGGGTCAGGGACTTTCCTAGACTCCAATATATATAAAATATCACTATAATGCATTTAGTCCCATACAACTGTAGGGTATTTTAATTCTTTGGCCCCTGGAGAACTAACTCAAGAGACAGACATGTCAACAAAAACAGGCCAGAGTATAGTAGAAGGTAGCTTGGAATACAGACTACTTTAGAGGCTTATAGCATTAAGTCAGCTAAGAAAAGATAGGGGCCTGAACTCAGGACATAAAAATGGGGACACACACACACAAAAGGCCAGGCGTGGTGGCTCACGCCTGTAATCCTAGCACTCTGGGAGGCTGAGGCGGGCGGATTGCTCAAGGTCAGGAGTTCGAAACCAGCCTGAGCAAGAGCGAGACCCTGTCTCTACCATAAATAGAAAGAAATTAATTGGCCAACTAATATATATACAAAAAATTTGCCGGGCATGGTGGTGCATGCCTGTGTAGTCCCAGCTACTCGGGAGGCTGAGGCAGGAGGATTGCTTGAACCCAGGAGTTTGAGGTTGCTGTGAGCTAGGCTGACGCCACGGCACTCACCCTAGCCTGGGTAACATAGACTCTGTCTCAAAAAAAAAAAAATGGAGACAAGGAGGAATAAGTCTAAGAGATCTTCATGGGATCTGGAGTCTATCTGGATACCAGTCTGCTTAGATATCCCATAGTTGAATGCTTCAATAATTCAGAAAGATTCAGAGAGATCCCTTTCCCTTCCCAATGTCTTCTAGTCTTCCCCACCTTAAAGGCCAGCATCGCCAAGTAGCACCTTTGATTCCACAGGCCCTACCACTTGCTCCCGCTGTAGCATCTGAGAGAAGCTGCACATCTGTGTTGCAGAATCTCTCAGTCTCCCGAGACACCATCACCGCATCATCAAAAGGAGCCAAGAGTGATCTGCTTCTCTAGTGACTCCTCTGCAGACCTCTTTCCATGTGAATGCTCACACGGTAGAGCAGTGAGGAAATCCTGTCTTCCGTGGTTGTGGCTGCGGGCTCCAGCCACTGCACTCCCTCAGCTGACATCACCTCCCCTACAAGCCCTGGGCCTCTCCTGGCGAAGCTGGCTTGGATTGCCATTACGCCACGGACCATGGATAGTCATGGACCTCTCAGAGGAGCTTGTTGAGGCGTGGCCATAAGCTTTTGGGGGGGATCACTGTTAAGCTCTAAAACTTCTGCTTGACCGATCTTGAGGCTTTTCAATGTACCTGCATCTAATTTGTTTCATTAGAGACTTTCCTATGAGTTCCTGTAAAGTAAACTGCAGGAAGAGCTCCCAGTACTCATGCCCAGGAGGCTCACTTAGCAACATGATGCCAGTTGACTTGATTTCCAATTCGGGGAAACAATAAATGGTTGATTTCTTCTTACTTCTGAAGAGGAGGCCTCTGGCCACTGAGAGCCACACCTTGCCATGCTAGGCTATCATCGTTCCATTTCCATTCTGTGCGGTTTCAATTTTTCAATATCTCTGTGACACAGTTTCTCTCTTTTCCAGGGTTAACAGTTCATCTTCTGATTCAAGTTCAACCAAAACTCACCACTCTGCCTTCTTGGTATAAATGGATACCTGACATTCTGAATCATGCAATCAGAGAAGAAATACTGCACAGTCAGCAGAGCAAAACCAGGGCAAACCCCCAAATGTGCACACAGAACCTCACTGCCCTCAGCACCTGGTGTCACACAAAATGAATGCGTAGACTTGATACACAGCTTCTCATGGCTCAGTTAAATCACAAAACAAATCTCAGATTGAAATGGGAAGCTATATTTTAGAGAGCTTGATCAGATTCTTAAATTTCTATAAAGACAGGGAAAAGTGCTGTGAATAACTTTAAACCCAGATGTGGCAGGCTGTATTTTCTAAAGAGGGCCACACCGATATAACCCAGCCTCCATGCTCTTCTTACAAACTCTCTGGTTAAACTTGTACTCATTTTTCTTTCTTTTTTTGAGACAGAGTCTCACTCTGTTGCCCGGGCTAGCTAGAGTGCTGTGGCGTCAGCCTAGCTCACAGCAACCTCAAACTCCTGGGCTCAAGCGATCCTACTGCCTCAGCGTCCCAATTAGCTGGGACTACAGGCATGCGCCACCATGCCTGGCTAATTTTTTCCTCTATATTTTTAGTTGGCCAATTAACTTCTTTCTATTTTTAGGAGAGACGGGGTCTCGCTCTTGCTCAGGCTGGTTTCGAACTCCTGACCTTGAGCAATCTGCCTGCTTCATCCTCCCAGAGTGCTAGGATTACAGGCAATG
Organism: Mirza zaza; assembly: GCA_008750895.1. NCBI lineage: Eukaryota > Metazoa > Chordata > Mammalia > Primates > Cheirogaleidae > Mirza > Mirza zaza. The sequence goes on from VSMD01101705.1 coordinate 17,840, forward strand.
AGCTACCACGCCTGGCCCAAAACTTGTATTAATATCAAGAGGTGGGGTCCATCTTCCATCCTCTTGAATCTGAGTGAACCTCTGAAACTGCCTGAACTAAAAGAATACAGTGTGAGTGATATTGTGTGACTTCTGAGGCTACATCATAAAATGCAATATGGCTTCTACCATGCTCTCTCTCTTCTAGGGTACTTAGAACCCTCTGCCCATGTTGTGAGGAAGCCCAGGCCACATGGACCACACATGGGCATTCTAGTCACAGCCAGCATCAACAGTCAAGCACACGAGTGATAATTCTAGCCCTTCCCTTTGTATCTTCTAGCAGAGGCCCAGACACTGGGGAGAGACCAGTGTCCCCGCTGTACCTTAACTGAATTCCTGACCCAAGGAAACTGTGAGGTAATATATTACTGTTGTTTTAGGTCACTATGTTTTCAGGTGATTTGTCACAGTGCAAGAGTAAACTAATATAATGGTATTTGGCAGAGTGACTCTCTAAGAAAGACCCATGTAAAATGATACTGAAATCCTGCAGAGATGTCAGCCAAGGAAAGACCTGGGGAAATGGAAGCAACGCCCTAGAGAAAGAACCAGTGGGCATGTGGGTGGGGGGCACTGTAGCTGGAACCTCTTACAATGTCTCTTGAATTGGCTTCTTTTATATCTCAACTGCCATTACTTTAGTTTGAACTCAGTTTTGGACTTACATAAAAGCTAGTCTCCCTGCCGCAGTGTAATTCATCCTCTAAATTCCTGCCTAAGTGTTTCTTCTAAAAGATAAGTCATCTCTCTGGCTCAAAATCTTTTAACCAATCCTCTCTGAATGAAGACCAAATTATTTAAGCATGACACTCGAGAGCATTCTCAAACTGCCACCAAACTATCTTCTGTATCTCTTATTTCCTACCATTAGTTCCGTCCCGCATCTGATCCTATTTACTCTAGACCTACACCTCTCAAGCTGAACTGTGCAATACCATATCAATTATGTGCCTCTATCCATGCGTTACTGACCCTGAATACTCAGCTAGAAAGTTTCCTCTTCTGAGAAATTTCCCAGGCATCAACACCACCCCCAACAATTAATTGGCCACTTTTCTGAACTCCCCCATTATACTCTGCTAGACTTACATTAAAGCACACAACCTCAATCCATGATAATTAGCTGTAATGTAAGTCCCCACTAGAATGAGAGTCCCAAGAAAAAGGCAATATTTGACTTACTCTTTATTTCCAAGTGTCTTATACATAGTATACATTCAACATTTGGTGAGTAAATGTCCTACTTTAAATGTTTATAGAAAACAAAACATGGGGTGGATTAATTGGCAGAAACTCTCATAATGACTATTTTTCCACAATGTCTGAATTACTGATAACCTTTTAAAAATAAAAATCAGAGTACAGAGTACGAGGGCTAACATCCTACATTAGTAATTTAAAAAATGTTAATAAAATTATATTTTCAAAGTGGCAATATTAAGGAAGGAAGAAAAATTAAAAATGGGAATAACATTCTTTCACAATGGACAACTTACCCTGTCACTTTGAAGGATGCAGTATGTCTATGCCTATTTTTTAAAACTAAAACCAAACATGTAGCTATTCTTTCATATCTCTATCTTCCAAGAAATTCAGTCCAAAAGCCATTAAATGCGGTCATGCAACGTTAAGGGTCCCCAGGGGGTGAGGAGAAACACAGTAGCCTGGTAGGGCACTTAGCATCTAAGTGGAATTAAGATGGGGCTCAAAAATCTGGATATGGGCTGGGCATGGTGGCTCATGCATGTAACCCTAGCACTTTGGGAGGCTAAGGCGGAAAGATCGCTTGAGCCCAGGAATTTGAGGTTACAGTGAGCTATGATCATGCCACCACAATCCAGCCTGGGTGACAAAGCAAGACCCTGTCTCTTAAAAAACAAAGAATTTAGATCAGGTCTATGTGTGAGGTGAGGAGTAAACCCATATAGGGGAGGCAGTGGCAGCCCACCCAGGGGACTGGAATCCCAACAGGATGACACTGCACAAATCAATTTCATCAGGGGTTACAAAATGGTGACTTTCCTAATTTTATTATTCCCTCTCCATTTATTAGCTGGCATTCTTTTCAAAGGGCCATGGTTCATCAATTGGGATATCTGTCTACCCTGATGCACAGATCCTAGTGGATTTCCTACTAGAACGATAGGGAAAATGCTTCTTTCCCTTTACCAATTTTCATAGTGAGTTAGTGTAAGGGGGATCATGTTTTATCATTTGTGTCACCCCCATCTAGTAAATGGCAGAGAACTAGTAGGTTCTATAAAATTACTAGTTACGATTTAAAAAATAAAGATGGAGATGTGAGTCTCAAACCTTACAAGATTTCACAACTCCATCATTATCAATGGAAAGCTCAGGTGATTTTTTTTTGGAAGGTTCTCTTAACACTACAATACCTAAGACAAACCAAATATACACAGCGTTAACAAGTATACTGCCAAGGTTACGAGATAAAAAAATAGTAGTGCCTCAGTATAATTCCATAAAAAGGAAGACAGACAACTAGGACATGGTACAAGAAAACAAAATGATTGATCAGCTTTTGTACCTCTTGTGTAAATTCAAATTTTTTAAAAAACAAAGGAATCCCCAAAGACATGTTTCATTTTGTATCTTCTAGTGTGCTCCTTCACAGGCACAGCCGGAAGTTTCACATGCTGGGATCCCAACATCCTGTGACTCCTACTGGGATTTCTGTGGGGTGAGTCTAGTGAACGAGAGCACAGACTGATATGGACTACATTCCCCTGGAAATTGCACTAAAAATATTCTAGCAGAACCTCCAAATAGGGTCTGTAACTGTTGTGTGTTTCTGTGGCCCTGAAAAATAAAGAAAAAGTCTACAAGACAGGGTCCCAGAAGGGTCCTGAGAGGTGAGTATCTGCTGGTTCTCAAGACTTTGGATAATAAGTGTAAAGCATGTATGTTTTTGGAAACCAAAAAGAAAGTTACTGCTGTTGGCTTTTAGTGATACCAGAGCCAAAACAAAAGTTAAAGGTCTAAGACACTGAGAATAGGCTGGGCGCGGTGGCTCACACCTGTAATCCTAGCACTCTAGGAGACCGAGGCGGGCAGGAGTTCGAAACCAGCCTGAGCAAGAGCAAGACCCCGTCTCTACTATAAATAGAAAGAAATTAGTTGGCCAACTAATATATATACAAAAAATTAGTCGGGCATGGTGGCGCATGCCTGTAGTCCCAGCTACTCGGGAGGCTGAGGCAGCAGGATTGCTTGAGTCCAGGAGTTTGAGGTTGCTGTGAGCCAGGCTGACGCCACGGCACTCACTCTAGCCTGGGCAACAAAGTGAGACTCTGCCTCAAAAAAAAAAAAAAAGACACTGAGAATACCTGATATCATGAGGGTTCAAGAGTTGGCAACACTTTAGTAACATAGAAGCCAACAGAAAAAAAAAAGAAATGACAGAACTGCCTGCTTGGAAATGGAAAAGGATCTAAATAACAAATAAGAAAGGCCATAGGTTACAAATTTTCTAGGCAATGGGGCATGTGGGACAGGCATCACAGTTGCTACTAGGCACTGAGGACATGACAGACGTGCAGTGATCCCGGAGCTCCAGCGAACAGGACACTTCTCCCTACTGGCACTCTCTCAGCTGTCATATGTGCACCCTAACCTGCCATGCACTCTGTCCTGTGTGGACACATTCAACACGACAAAGCAGTGACTTCAGTGACACACTGTACTCATCTTTGGAATGAGATTCTCTCCTCTCACATTTATACCCACGTGAATTATGCACACTCCATAGTACATTTTAAAAATGTGAGTGAACTGTATTACTTTAAATATGTAAAATATCCAGTTCTGTTTCTAATTCTGTGTGTTAACTTGAGTTTTGAAAACAACGCCTGGATTATGCTGATGGCCAACAACTCATATGTATCAGGGTGAGTGTAAGTTTTAGTGAGTAGGTCAATAAAACAGCCCTAGGTAAAGATAAGTCCATAAAAAGTGAAGAGGTAACAGAGAAAATAGTCTGAATCTGTTTGCTTTATTCTTCAGGATGAACATTTTCAAGCAAAAATAACAGCTAACTCTTCCCAGAAATATTATATACTTAAAACATTAAGAATGTCTCTCCAAAAACAAAAACAATCTGCCATAACAGGGTTGTGATAAGAAACCAAAAGATAAAAGATAAAGAGACATAAAACTATTCACTGTAATTTTTCAAGAACATCAGTAAGAGCCAAAGAAGTAGTTTGGCCATTCCTAAAAGCAGTTTCATTTCTTTTGTCCTCACTTGGCTTTTAGTTGCACAGATCTGGGGAAAGGAGCTAGTTACATCCAACGTGGACAGTACTCTGATCTATATTAGAAGGATCCTAAGAGGTGACAGAGTCCAACCCACACGTACCTGACAAAGGAAGCTGTATTCCATAATGTCTCATGGATGCTGACCACTCTGTTTCAAACAACCAGTGACAATACATAAGCTACCTTTTTTTTAACCTTTTTTAGATAGCTCCATGAGGTTCTCCATGATCAACTTCCCAACAACCTCATCAGCTTAGTGTCAATGACGCCCTATTACTCACCCAACATTGCAGCTACAGAGAAGAGGACTTAATGTTTTGTGTAGTAGTCCTTTACTTCTTACTTCTATTTTTGTTGTTCCTTCTGCCTACGATACCCCACGCCCGATATAGCTGCTCACCTCCTACAGGAAAGCCTGCCCTTCTTCAGAGGGCTAGCATGGATACCACCTTCTTCTTGCCATCTCTCACAGCCCCAGCTAGAACTAGCCCACCTCTCGCCTTTGCATTTATATATCATCTTTGCTTTATCTGAGTTACATCACATATTATTATAATGATCAACTATAGGCCGGACGCGGTGGCTCACGTCTGTAATGCTAGCACTCTGGGAGGCCGAGGCGGGTGGATTGCTCGAGGTCAGGAGTTCGAAACCAGCCTGAAGAAGAGCGAGACCCCGTCTCTACTATAAATAGAAAGAAATTAACTGGCCAACTTATATAGAAAAAATTAGCTGGGCATGGTGGTGCATGCCTGTAGTCCCAGCTACTCGGGAGGCTGAGGCAGCAGGATTGCTTGAGCCCAGGAGTGTGAGGTTGCTGTGAGCTAGGCTGATGCCACGGCACTCACTCTAGCCTGGACAACAAAGTAAGACTCTGTCTCAAAAAACAAAAAACACTATCTATTAATACCAGATTTCTGACCTAACAGTTTTCAGATTTCAGGGGCAGATGCTCATTTCCCTTACCTGGTATACCTTAAAAGGCTTCCCACAGAAATGTCAAACTATATTCCAAGAAATGATTATTACTATAAGCACTTGTTAAATGGCTTTATCAAGATATAATCCACATACTATACAATTCACCCATTTAAAATATACAACTGAATCTTTTTTTTTTTTTGAGACAGAGTCTCACACTGTTGCCCAGGCTAGAGTGCCGTGGCATCAGCCTAGCTCACAGCAACCTCAAACTCCTGGGCTCAAGTGATCCTGCTGCCTCAGCCTCCCGAGTAGCTGGGACTACAGGCATGCGCCACCATGCTTGGCTAATTTTTTCTATATATTTTTAGTTGGCCAATTAATTTCTTTCTATTTTTAGTAGAGATGGGGTCTTGCTCTTGCTTAGGCTAGTTTCGAACTCCTGACCTAGAGCGATCCTCCCGCCTTGGCCTCCCAGAGTGCTAGGATTACAAGCACAAGCTACCATGCCCGGCCACAACTCAATCATTTTTAGTATTATAATCACAGGGTTATACAAACGTTACCACCACCCAATTTGAGAACATTGTTATAACCTCAAAAAAGAAATTCCACATTGAATTAGCACCCCCTCTCTACTCCTCCCCAGTCTCACCAGCACTAGGCACTAACCACTAATCTACTATTTCTATGGATTTACAAATTCTGGACATTTCATATAAATAGAATCATATAATACGTGGTCTTCTGTGATTGGCTTCTTTCACTTACATAATACTTCTAAGATTCACCCATGTTATAGTATTATTAGTACTTCACTCCTTTTTATTGCATTGTGTGGATCTACCATGCTTTATTTATCCATCATCAGTTGGACATTTGGATTATTTCCACTTTTTGGCTATAATGAATAATACTGCTATGAACATGCATGTACAAGTTTTTGTGTGGGACCATGTTTTCATTTAACTAGGTATATACATCTAGGAGTGGAATCGTTGCCAACATTTATTATCTGCCTTTTTGATTATATCCATCCCAGTGCATAGTATGAAGTGGTATCTCATTGTGATTTTGATTTGCATTACTCTACTGACTAATGATGGAAAGCATCTTTACATGTGCTTATCAGCCATTTGTCTTCTTTAGAGAAATGTCTATTCAGATCCTTTGCCTATTTGTTAATCAGGCTATTTATCTTTTTATTATTGAGCTGTAAGAGCTCTTCACATATTCTAGTTATAAGTTCCTTATCAGATATATGATTTGTAAATATCTTCTCTCATTCTATGGGTTGCCTTTTTACTTTCTTGCTTGTTTGCTTTATAGTATATTTCTAGTCTTGATGGAATCCACTTATCTTTTTTCTTTTGTTGCTTGTGCTTTTGGTGTCTTTCTAAGAGGCTTTGCCTAACACAAGATCGCAAAGATTTACTCCTATGTTTTCTTTCTTTCTTTCTTTCTTTTTTTTTTTTTTGAGACAGAGTCTCACTTTGTTGCCCAGGCTAGAGTGAGTGCCGTGGCGTCAGCCTGACTCACAGCAACCTCAATCTCCTGGGCTCAAGCAATCCTCCTGCCTCAGCCTTCCGAGTAGCTGGGACTACAGGCATGCACCACCATGCCCAGCTAAGTTTTTGTATATATATTAGTTGACCAATTAATTTCTTTCTATTTATAGTAGAGACGGGGTCTCGCTCTTGCTCAGGCTGGTTTCAAACTCCTGACCTCGAGTAATCCGCCCACCTCGGCCTCCCAGAGTGCTAGGATTACAGGCGTGAGCTATCGCGCCTGGCCTACTCCTATGTTTTCTAAGAGCATTAAAGTTTTAGCTCTTAAATAGAGTTCTTTGATTCATTTTACTAATAAGTTTATTTTCTCATTCTTTTGCATGTGGCTATTCACTTGTCCCAGAGTAATTTGTTGAAAGACTTTTTTTTTGAGACAAGGTCCTACTCTGTTGCCCCAGCACGAGGACAAGGGCACTATCGTAGCTCCCTGCAGCCTCAAACTCCTGACCCAAGCAATCCTCCTGCCTTGGCCTAAAGTGCTAGGATTATAGGTGAGCCACTGTGCTCAGCCTGAAAAGACTATTCTTTCCTCGATAACACTTGGCGCCCTTGTCAGTTGGCTACAGACATGGGTTTATTTCTGGACTCTCAATTCTATTCTACTAATCTATATGTTTGTCCTTATGCCAGTAGCAAAATGTCCTGATAACCAGAGTTTTGTAGTAGTGATCCTCCCAGCTCAGCCTCCCAAGTAGCTGGGACTACAGATAGGTACCACCGTACCTAGCTAATTTTTAATTTTTTGTTGTTATGCTGCCCAAGCTGGTCTTGTACTTCTAGCTTTAAGTGGTCCTCCTGCCCTGGCCTCCCAAAGTGCTGGGATTATAGGCATGAACCACTGTGTCCAACCCTGTAGTAAGTTTTGAAATCAGGATTGTTTTGGCTATTCTTGGTCTCTTGAATTTCCATATGAATTTTAGGATGAGCCTGTCAATTTCTGCAAAAAAGTCAGTTGGGGCTTTGACAGGGATTGTACTTAATCTGTAGATCAATTTGGGGAATATCACCATCTTAACAATATAGGCTTATGATCCACAAACAAAGGATGTCTTTCAATTTATTTAGGTCTTCTTGAATTCCTGTGCATTTTTATTAGATTGAATCCACATCTCTTCATTGCATCTAAGACACCTATAGATTCCCCTGTTTATTTAGCTCTCACACCTATTAAAATGGAAATATATAAATGCTGTACATCTTCAAGAGAACTCTGAGGACTATAGAGGATCTTGGGTTTCTCTATTTATTTGAAATGACTTATTAGGTGTTAAAGTCAGTGAGGTTAAGTTTTCTGCTGATTTCTGAGTGTCTTTTATATAAAATTTATTGGAAAAAAGTCATCAATGAAAACAGATGGCTTAAAACTTATACATAATGTACATGATCCTATTTGCCTATATGTAGTGTAAAAGTATATAAGTATGTAAGAGTATAGGAAAAACTATGGAGAAAATAAGTCCATTTTGGTCACACTGGTTAGTTATCTCTGGGGAGGAAGGAGTAATGGCATGAGAAAGAAGAGTAGCAGCACTCTTTACTAGTATTTTTTCTATAAAAATGTTTTCGTCTATTTCTGATATAATTTTAAATAGGAATAATGATAAATATAACTATGCCACAGTAAAAACTATGCCTCAGTTTTTTCACTACATATCACCCTAAGAGTAAATAACTGGCTGACCTTAAGATCGCAGGTGGTGTTGAGCAGCAGGTTGGAAGGCTTGAGGTCACGGTGCAGAACGTTGGCTGAGTGGATGTATTTTAATCCTCTTAGGATCTGGTAAAGAAAATAGCAGATATGGTCGTTGCTGAGGTGTTGTGTCTTCAAGAGCTTGTAAAGATCTGTTTCCATGAGGTCCTGTACTATATATCTGTTTGAACAGGTTAAGGTAAAATATCAATTAGCTGGTTACTCTTAGCCAAGCACTGAAAACAAAATGTACCCTCACTTTACCTTCTTCCCAAACAGTCCATCTTGAGGCCCTTAAGGGAAAGGAGAAAATGATGAAAACTTGGTATACTTTCACAGAAGGATCTGAAGCAGTTAGCTCCTTTTAAGTCCTGTGTGACAACAGGCATTACACCTGCCTGATGTGTCTGGTTATGGGCCTAGACTAAGACCAGAAACAGGCTGTTATGGAAATACTGGCCAATCCTGAAGTCTCAATAACTTTGTTCCCTAAATTGTTCACCATCAACAGACCCCCTCTAAGGCTTGTTGGAAAAGGCTGGGAAAGGGTGGTGGCCAGCAGACACCATAGACTCCCTCTTCTCTTTGGCCCAGTAACGACCCCTAACGCCACTACTCTTTCTCCTTCCTTCGTGCCACTCCTCTCCTCCCCTTCTAAACTCCTCAAACACCAACTATAAAACTTCTGGAGATACAAGTCTAGAAATACACTACTGCTACTACTAAATCCAACCCTAAGTCTATTTTCTTGGCTCTTCAATTAATGTTAAGATCCTAAATAAGTAAGACTATGGGGAAGTCATGCTAAGAAGGAGTTTATGCTAATTTTGCTTTCTTGGCAAAGCCATGTAATCTAAGCACCTAAAACTTTAGCTACAGCTATCTTCTTTCTTTTTATTTTTTTTGGGTTTTTTTTGAGACAGAGTCTCACTCTGCTGCCCGGGCTAGAGTGCCGTGGCGTCAGCCTAGCTCACAGCAACCTCAAACTCCTGGGCTTAAGTGATCCTTCTGCCTCAGCCTCCTGAGTAGCTGGGACTACAGGCATGCGCCACCATGCCCGGCTAATTTTTTTTCTACATATTTTTAGTTGGCCAATTAATTTCTTTCTATTTTTAGTAGAGACGGTCTCACTCTTGCTCAGGCTGGTTTTGAACTCCTGACCTTGAGTGATCCTCCCACCTCGGCCTCCCATAGTGCTGGGATTACAGGTGTGAGCCACCATGCCCGGCCTGCTATCTTCTTTCTTAAAGAAACTAAATTATAAAGGCCTTTAGCTTTTGCATTTCTTTTATTCATTTCTGTGTAGACACTATTCTCTGTCCCGTACAGATTTATGCTAGATGAGACAAAGCTTGGAATTCAAAGGAAACATGACTTAAAAATCTGTCATCTAAGAGAGGCTTATTTTCATGGCAAAAGGTAAAGCAGGACCAACAGGTGGTAGTGGCAGGAGGAATTTCACTTCAAATATCACTGCAACTTATTAACAGAGCCGTTTAAAAATGGAAAGGGCTGCCTAGAGACAGCGAGCTGCTGAGCTGCCAAGCTGCCACTCCCTGGAGAGGCGGAATGCAAATGGACAAGCTGGTAGGAATGCTGTATTAGCCTAACTTTTTTTCTTCTGGTAGATCCTCTTCAGCATAGTTAACCCTTCCTCTTTCCAATGTACCTTTACCCAGCAGCATCCTCTGGACCTGCTTAGCCCAGATTTCTGAATGTCCGTCATAGTCATATAATTTCAGAGATGAGTCGGCCTTAAAGATCATGAGGGCCGGGCTCCTTCATTTCAAAGATGAGGCAGTCCTGATTTCAGCAGGTAGATATCCAGGGAGCCCTCTTTGTTCATCTACAACTCTTTCCCTTCCCTTTCCCCAATCTTAACAAACCATCCTTTGAATGCAAAAAACGTTACTGGAAATACAGGCCGGGCGCGGTGGCTCATGCCTGTAATCCTAGCACAATGGGAGGCCGAAGCGGGAGGATCACTCAAGGTCAGGAGTTCAAAACCAGCCAGAGCAAGAGCAAAACCCCATCTGTACTAAAAATAGAAAGAAATTAATTGGCCAACTAAAAATATATAGAAAAAAAATTAGCCGGGTATGGTGGCGCATGCCTGTAGTCCCAGCTACTCAGGAGGCTGAGGCAGAAGGATCACTTAAGCCCAGGAGTTTGAGGTTGCTGTGAGCTAGGCTGACGCCACGGCATTCTAGCCAGGGCAACAGAGTGAGACTGTCTCAAAAAAAAAAAAAAAAAAAAAAAAAAGAAATATTAACCAAGACTTATTTCCATACCTATACTTAAAGAAAACTCTTTACAGAAACTGAAAGAGAAAATATTAGACTTACCTAAAAGATACTAAAATTAGTTACTGACAACTGGTGAAACAAATTAGATAAAAACTTTAAATGATGCAAATATTATGGTAAATGGAGAGCAGATTACAATTTCCCCTTTAGTGTGCTTTATGCAGTTTTCCTTTATTCTAAGTCGAGGAAATTTCAAGTTATATTTACTCAAAAAGTGACCAAGCAGTGGAATCAGCCAGTTGCCTGAAAAGGATACACATCTTTCATTTGCTCGATGGTTGGAGCTCGAATGATATCATTGATTCCAATGATGTTCTCATGTCTGAAGCGCAGCAAGATTTTTATCTCCCTCAGGGTTCTCTGGCAGTAGGTCTGGTGCTCAAAAGGACTGATTTTTTTGATAGCTACTCGAACTTTGTTGACATTATCATAAGCAGAGCTTAAAAAAAGAAAGAGAGATGGCATTAAAAACAGCCCACCAGAACATCTTGGCAGAAAGAGTGCAAAGTGGTAAAGTATTACATTTTTAACACTCCATGTAAACACTTGTTTCATACCTTCGAAGGTGGCATGTATATCACTCATAAAAAGGCCTTAAGCTAGGGAGGATGGATGCAGCTGACACAAGATCACAGATACTGAAGCTCAAAGTTAACAGAGGGCCCAACCCTGTGAACTGTGTGGAAGCCCATTTTCATAAACTCAGAAACAGGGGTTCATCACACACACACACACAAAGCATTTTCTCACTGTCTTATTAGCAATTGCATCCCGGCGAGAATAATCACGTTTACCTCCAAAACAACTTCCTACTCTTGTATTGAATTCCTCTAACTTAGCAGAAACATTCAAATGACTGTCAACCACATCTTCATCCCTAACAAAATAGACCAAAGAGGCCAATGCCTTGTGTACTTGTATAAACTTTCTCTTACCTGCAAAATGACATGACTACTTCTTCCCCCTCCACCACAAGAAACTGAACCAAGATGTTTGGACAGGTTTATAACAAAACCTAAGAAATATTCATCAAAAATACCTTTGTAGGAATAACACCAGGCCCAGTTCTTTCCAAGCTGCCCACAGGTCTGGCTTAATAGAATTCCAAGCAGAAGCAATAATAAAAACTATATCTTTGATTTTATGATAAAATTGAATCTTGAGTATTACTGCTATCTTTATGATTAATATTTTATTGAAACCTTTTCTGTAAGAGCTTTTCATATTAATAAATGTCCATATCTGGTCCACTGACCAAAGCAATGCAGTAATATTGACAGGTAATAAGATATTACTTCTTGTTTCCTCAGGGTAAGTACTAGAAATACAAAATAGTAAAATAACTTTATCCTAAAGCTTGTGCTTCCATAATGATATTTATTAGTTTGCTTTAAGGACTATTGATATGTCTGTCTGATTCCAGGCAAGACTATGCTCTGGGAAGGACTCTGTCTTACTCAGCTCCAATTATCCCACATGCCATTAATACACTGCACACAGGTTCTCCCAAATACTTTGAAATAAAATATATTTCTTCACTTTTTTTTTGAGACAGAGTCTTGCTTTGTTGCCTAGGCTAGAGTGAGTGCCGTGGCGTCAGCCTAGCTCACAGCAATCTCAATCTCCTGGCCTCAAGCGATCCTACTGCCTCAGCCTTCCAAATAGCTGGGACTACAGGCATGCGCCACCATGTCCAGCTAATTCTTTCTATATATATTAGTTGGCCAATTAATTTCTTTCTATTTTATAGTAGAGACAAGGTCTCGCTCAGGCTGGTTTCGAACTCCTGACCTCAAGCAATCCGCCCGCCTCAGCCTACCAGCTAATTTCTTCCTATTTATAGTAGAGATGGGGCCTTGCTCTTGCTCAGGCTGGTCTCGAACTCCTGAGTTCAAGCAATCCTCCCGCCTCAGCCTCTCAGAGTGCTAAGATTACAGGAGTGAGCCACCACACCGGACCTATCATGGACTTTTTGGTGTCTCTTAATAGTTTGTGCTTTAAAATCACTTTGATACTACAGACCTTGTTTTGTTTTCCTCTAAGAGTTTAATCTTTGCTCATTCCCCTTTTGTCCCCAACTACCACCATACCATAGATTTTAGCTGTAACTTTGTTTCTTATAAACAATTTAGGGGCTGGGCGCAGTGGCTCATGCCTGTAATCCTAGCACTCTGGGAGGCCGAGGTGGGCGGATGGCTCAAGGTCAGGAGTTTGAAACCAGCCTGAGCAAGAGCGAGACCCCATCTCTACTATAAATAGAAAGAAATTAATTGGCCAACTAATATATATAGAAAAAATTAGCCGGGCATGGTGGCACATGCCTGTAGTCCCAGCTACTTGGGAGGCTGAGGCAGTAGAATTGCTTGAGCCCAGGAGTTTGAGGTTGCTGTGAGCTTGGCTGACGCCACGGCACTCACTCCGGCCAGGGCAACAGAGTGAGATTCTGTCTCCAAAAAAAAAAATAAAAAATAAAATAAAAATTAAAAATTAAAAAAAAAGAAATTAATTGGCCAACTAATATATATATGGAAAAAATTAGCTGGGCATGGTGGCACATGCCTGTAGTCCCAGCTACTTGGGAGGCTGAAGCAGAAGGATCGCTTGAGCCCAGGAGTTTGAGGTTGCTGTGAGCCAGGCTGATGCCATGGCACTCACTCTAGCCTGGGCAACAAAGCGAGACTCTCTCTCTCAAAAAAAAAAAAAAAAACTTACGGTTCCAGTTTGGGATTTTCATCCAATTTCTGATTTCTTTAGATGGGTTATTTTTAGGATTTCTATATATTTTTTTCTCTTAACTGATAAATTTGCTCTTTTCAAGAACAAAAATTAAGGTTAAATAAATTGTTCAAGGTTAAGAGGATAAAGAGTTTCCTAACTCATCCCAATAAGAGAAATATTATATATATGTATGAACTAGAACCCAAACTAAAGACCAATCTTTTTTCTAAACACAAGCTTGAAAATCAACTAAAAATAAATGAGTAAATGATTTGACAACACATTAAAAGAACAATTATGACCAAGTAATATTTATCATAGAATCCAAGGATGGTTCATTAAAAAGAAACACATTAAACAGACATCATGTTGAATAGACATTTCTGCAAAGAAGATACATAAATGGTGAAGAAGCATATGAGAAGATGCTCAACATCATTAATCATCACTAGAGAAATGCAAAGCAAGACCACATGAGTTCTCACCTCACACCCATCAGGATTTCCACTATGGAAGAACAGAAAAGTGCTGGTGAGGATGGGGAAAAAATAAATTGGAACTCTGTGCATCATCAGTAGGCACAAAACACAGTACAGCCACTATGGAAATTTCTCAAAAAATTAAAAAGTTACCATATGATCCAGCAACCCCATTTCTGGGTATATATTCTAAACAATTCAAAGCAGAGTCTCAGAGAGCTATTGTTCACTGAAACATTACGTACACAGCCAAGACGTGGAAGCAACCCAAATGTCCACTGACAGATAAATGGATAAAGAAAATACAGCATATGCACAAGTGGAATATTATTCTGCCTTAAAAAAACCAAGGAAATTCAATTCAATATCCTCTCATGACTTAAAAACTCTCAACAAATTAGGTATAGAAGGAATGTATCCCAATATAATAAAAGCCATGTATGACAAGCTTACAGTTAACAGTGAAAAGATCATGAACAAAAGAAGAATGCCCACTCTCAAAACTTCTATTCAACATAATACTGGAAGTCCTAGCCAGAACGATTAGGCAAGAAAAAGAACTAAAAGGCACCCAAATCAGAAAGAAAGTTAAATTGTCTCTGTTTGTATATGATATGATCTTATAAAGAATCCACCAAAAAACTGTTAAAACTAATTAAGTTCAGTAAAGTAGCAGGACACAAAAATCAACATACAAAAATCAGTTGTGTTTTTATATACTAACAAAAAACTATCCAAAAAGAAATTAAGAAAACAATTCCATTTATAATAGCATCAATAAAATAAAATACATAGGAATAAATTTAGCCAAGAAGGTGAAAGATCTGCACAATAAAAGTGCTAATGATGAAAGAAACTGAAAACACAAATAAATGAAAAGCTCTCCTGTGTTCGTGGACTGGAAGTATTTTTTTAAAAATTTGCCAGGCACGGTGGCTCACACCTGTAATCCTATCACTCTGCGAGGCCAAGGCAAGAGAATCACTTGAGGCAAGGAGCTTGAGACCAGCCTGAGCAAGAACAAGACCCTGTCTCTACAAAAAAATATAAAAATTAGCCAGGTGTGGTGGTGTGTACCTGTAGTCCCAGCTACTGGGCAACAGAGAGAGATCCTGTCTCAAAAAAAAAATTGGGTGAAAAACCTGAATAGACATTTCTCAAAAGAAAACATACAAATGTCCAACAGGTATATGAAAAAATGCTCACCATCACTGATCATTAGAGAAAATCAAATCAAAACCATAGAGATATCACCTCACACCTATCAGAATGGCTACTATCAAAAAGACAAAAGGTAAGTTCTGGTGAAGATGTAGAGAAAAGGGAACCCTTGGGAACACTGTCTGCGGGAATGTAAATAAGCACAGCCACTACGGACAACAGTATCAAGGTTTCTCAAAAAATTAAAAACAAAATTACCACATGATCCAATAATATCACTTCTGGGTATACATCCAAAGGAAATGAAATCAGTGCCTCAAAGAGATATCTGTATCCCCATGTTTATCACAGCACCATTCAGCCAAGGTGTGCAATCAATCTGAGTGCCATCAAGGGATGAAAGGATAAAGAATATGTGGCATACAGACACAATGGAATATTATTCAGCCTTAATAAAGAAGGAAATCTTCTCATTTGTGACAACATGGATAAACCTGGAAGACATTATGCTAAGTGAAATCATCCAGGCATAGAAAGAAAAATACTGTATGATCTCACTTACATGTGGAATCTAAAAAAAATTATAGAAGCAGGGGATAGAACAGTAGTTGTGACAGACTAAGATATGGTAGAACTGGGGAGATGTTGGTCAAAGGGTACATAGTCTCTATGCAGAATGAATAAGTTCTAGAGACCTAATGTATAGTATGGTGACTGCAGTTAGTATTAATAATACTGTATAGCATGCAAGAAAGAGACGAGATCTTTTTTTTTTTTTGAGACAGAGTCTCAATATGTTGCCCAGGCTAGAGTGCTGTGGCATCAGCCTAGCTCACAGCAACCTCAAACTCCTGGGCTCAAGAGATCCTTCTGCCTCAGCCTCCCAAGCAGCTGAGACTACAAGCACGCGTCACCATGCCCAACTAATTTTTTCTATATATTTTTAGTTGGCCAATTAATTTCTTTCTATTTTTAATAGAGACGGGTCTTGCTCTTGCTCAGGCTGGTTGCGAACTCCTCAACTTCAGTGATCCTCCTGCCTCAGCCTCCCAGAATGCTAGGATTACAGGCATGAGCCACTGCACCAGGCCTAGAGAGGAGA
Source organism: Mirza zaza (assembly GCA_008750895.1). Lineage (NCBI taxonomy): Eukaryota > Metazoa > Chordata > Mammalia > Primates > Cheirogaleidae > Mirza > Mirza zaza. Next base: position 34,105 of record VSMD01101705.1, read on the forward strand.
TCTTAACTGTCCTTACCACACACAAACAAAGGTAACTATGTGAGGTGAAGGATATGTTAATTAGCTTGATTGTGGAAATTACTTCATAATGTATACATATATCAAAACATCACATTATAAACCGTATATATATATATACACATACATACACACACACACACACACACACATATATACATACACACTTTTTATTTGTTAATTATGCCAGTAAGTTGGGGGAAAAAACAACAACAAAAACGTGGTCATTCTATCACATGCTACGACCTGGATGAACCTTGAGGACATTATGCCAACTGAAATAAAGCAGTCATAAAAACAGAAATATTGCTAAAGTTATCAAACTCACAGAATCAGAAAGTAGAATGGTGGTTACCAAAGGTGGGAGAGGGGAAAATGGGAAGATGTATTCAATGAGTACAGTGTTTCAGTTTTCCAAAATGAAAAAGTTCTAGAAATCTGTTGCACAACAATGTGAACATGTGTAACTGTACTACTGAAAAGTATGCTTAAAAATGGTTAAGACAAAAAAAATTTTTTAAATGCTTAAGACAGCAAATTTTATGTGTTTTTCTTTCTTTTCTTTTCTTTTTTTTTAACTATAATTGAGTTGGGTTTTGTTTGTCTGTTTGTTTTAAAGGTGATGAAGTCTCACTATGTTGCCTAGGCTGGTCTTGAACTCCTGAGCTCAAGGGATCCTTCTGCCTCGGTCTCCTGAGTAGCTGGGACTATAGGCACATGCCACTGCACCCACCTTTTGAAGAAATTTTTTAAAAGGGTAATAAGACATGCTAAAGAGAAAAAAAAAAAACAACCCAGACATTTCAAGGGATGTCAAAAAAGAATGACAGTGGTTACAGGAACCTACATACGTGATAAAATCACACAGCATTACATACATGAATGAGTGCATACAATACTAGTGAGATGTGAATGAACTCTGTAGATTGTATCAGTGTCAATCTGCCTGTTGTGTTACTGAACAATAGTTATGTAAGATTTTTATCACAGGAGAAAACTGGAATCCCTTTGTATGGTCTCTTACAACTACATGTAAATCTATAATTATTTCACAATAAAAACTTTAATTAAAAATGCCCATCAATAGAAGAGTAGCTATCTATACAATGGAACTATGCAGCTAAAAAAAATGATGTGGAAAGATCTTCAAGATCTAGTAAGTGAAAAAAAAAGTGGCTAATATATTGTTTCTAATACAGAATTAAAGTAGTATCATATATTAACATTTCCTTATATTTGCATTAAAAAAACTCTAGAAGGAGACACAAGGAAGTAATAGGAGTGGGGATGGAGGGAGGGAGGGAGATAGGTAACTTTTCCCCGTATACCTTTTTCTATTGTTTTGACTTATGAGCCATATAAACTTCTTCAAAAAAATAAAATACAAAACAATTTTTTAGTACTTTTTAAATTAGGGATAAAAAAGAAAAATACTAGCGTAATACCTTTTTAAAGGAGAAAGCACAATCATTTTGGAATTCCTTACCAATACAAAAAGATTTGAAAAAGAAATTACAATATTATTGGAAGGAGTGCAAAATGTCTTCATTTAACCTCATTCTCACCTGAGAGAATCTTTAAAACAGGAATTGGGGCAGGACACAGTGGCTCACATCTATTTATATAATCCCAACGCTTTGTGGGGCTGAGGTGGGAGGACCACTGGAGCTTAAGAGTTTGAGACCAGCTTGGGAACGGGGTGAGACCCCGTCTCTACAAAGAATACAAAAATTAGCTGGGCATGCTGGCGCATGCCTGTAGTCCCAGCTACTGGGGAGGCAGGCAGTAGGATTGCTTGAGCCTAGGAGTTTGAGGTTGCAGTGAGCTGTGATGACACCACTGCACTCCAGCCTGGGCAACAGAGACCCTGTCTCAAACAAAACAAAACAAGAATCTGGAATTGGGTATATTTTTTAAAAGAAAACCACATGCAAAATAAGGGGGAAACTTTTACCCAACATTGGGTTAGTATCTTTTATGTACTGAGGACTGTTCTAACACTAGGACACAAAGGTTTTAAATAATACTCTCCCCTTGAAGAGCTCAAGATATTGAGAGCACCTAGTCATCTTACATGAACATAGCCTCAAGTCTCAGATGAATTCAATCCTAAGACCCATAAATTGTGGGGAATGGAAGGAGGTCAAGGTTGGAGATGAACACACCCATCTCAATTCTCAAAACAGGTTCTGCTATTTGAAAGTAAAAAGGAATGGACTATCGATACGTGCAACACAGATGAATCTCAAATAATTATGGTGAGTGAAGCCAGACCAAAAGAAAAGTACTTCAATTTATATAAAATAGAAACTAATCTATAGAGACAGAAAGCAGATCGGCAGGGTTGCCTGGGGAGGGTGAGTTACCAATGGTAACCAGGTTAACTTGGAGGCGATGAGTATGTTCACTATCCTAATTGTGTTGATGGTTTCATGGAATACATAATGTGCACAAACTAACCCAACTTTACGCTTTATTTAAAAAAAAAAGGGGGGGAACCAGGGCTCTTTGGATACATGGTCCATTCCAGAGCTGGGGTGGGCAGGAACAGAGAGATTCCAGAAGTGTACTGACCACTAAATGTGGAAGCAGACATCCACAGAACTCTGGAGGAGATCATTTAACAGATGTTTTGTGATTGCTTAGGGAAGAAAAGGGAACCAGCATGAGTCAACTATGTACCAGTCATGCTAAACTAACTTCATTTCCTGTTTTGATAGGGCTACCACAACAACACAGGAGTGATGCCAGAACTGTGGCGAATTCAAGCCGCATTTCTCAGGCACTTCTCATCTGCGAGACCGCACGTAAGGACTGGTGGCAATGAAAGACAACAACCCTGTTCTTAAGAAACTTGCGCTTTAGTGAGGGAAGGAGACAGGAGCACACGGCATACTTTGCCTTTTATTAAAGTGCTTCTGACACAAGAAGTTGGGTGATTAATTCCAAATTGAGTATTAAAGGAAGGATTAAAAGAAGATGAGGCATATACAAGCCATATACTGAATGATGAGAGGCTTCTGTCAGAAAAGGGCACAAAGAAAAGCAAGAGGAAACACATGGAAAGGGAAACTGAGTCATCTGAGGGGACCACTGGCCCCCACCCAGCCATGCCCCTTCTCATAAGGAGGTTTTCAGGGTCAGGGGAACAGGGCCAACTGGAGCCCCAAAATTCCCTGCAACTGGGGCTGTGCAGGCCTATGCTCAGAGTGTGTATGTGAGGAGTGGCCAAGGTGCAGCTGTTTGCAGGTGTACACTGTGCCTAGACAGACTGTGCAGGTGGCAGGCCATGCCCAGGTGCTCAAGCTCACAGTGGGAGACAGCACTGTAGCTGGGAAGAGACGAGGGCAATGCTGGAGGCCTACTCTCCTGGAACTGCTGGCACAGAACTCTAAGAAATCTGAGAATTCTCTATTTGAACCTGGCCTTCCAGGTCATTAAGAAGGTCTATCTGTCATGCTGGGAGGAGAAAACACATTCTATTTAACGTTTCTTAGCTTGATTTTTTACAGTATGTGGGGTCCCATTTGTACTCTTGACCTAGGCCTTGCAAACATGAGAGGTGGGCCTGGGTCTGGGAGGTGCAAACTGAAGATGGGCGCCATGGGCAGTTAAGAACGTCTTGATTTAAACACATAAGGATGCCTGTGGGCAACTCAGAGGGAGGAGACCATGGTTCTGTCCTTCCAGCAGCATCCAGAGAGAGATGGAGGTTGGGAGTCCTTAACAGAAGCTGCAGTGGATAGCACTGCTGCAGAGAAATGATGTGGAGTAGAAAGGCCTGAGGAGAGAACTCAGGAGATGAGGGCGGGGAACCGAGTGTGGAAGTAATACATGATAATGGAATGAGAACCCTTGTTGTCCAATTCTGAAGCCCACGTACTTAACCATACGGCAGAGAGAGTGGAGTTGCACAAGCCAAAGAAGGAAAGAATTTACAACAGGAGAGACTGAGAAAGAGAGGGATGGAAAGCACTCACTGAATCATGCGTCGTAACCTCAGCCTCAGTAAGTAAATGGAGGGAAGAAGGACAGGAGTGGAGAGTACAGCTAACTATGTATTACTATTTATTTCATTATTTTAAAATTTTTTCTTTTCTTCTCATTTCAAGAATGAACAGCTAACTATTTTTTAAAGAGTGCTAATAAACGAGTAGAAAATCCAGGTAGACAACTGAGAGAGGCACGGGGGTGTTATGAAAGCAGTGGTGGGTCGAAGGTGGGGGAACAGGTGGTGTGAGAGAGAAGGCTCCTGATGGCCAGTCAGGAGGTGAGAAGGGAGAGTCAATTCCAGGCAGAGCAGACCCATGTGCCAAGGTGCAGAGGCCCGTGAGGGCAGGGGTAGTGGAGCAGTGAGTGGGCCACGAGGGGACACAGCAGGGGTTGAAGCTGCGAGGTAAGATGGAGCAGACCATACCTAGGTATCTACAACTTTATCCTGGGGGAGCCACCAAAGGATGTTAAGCAGAGATTTTAAGCATGGCAACAGTTTTATTTTTATAAAGTTTCCTCAGGCAGCAGTTTGCTGAAAGAATGGAATGGGGAGGGTGGTGCACCAGGTAGTCTGGAAGCAAGGAATCCTTTTGGCCAACTCCAAATGAGTGGGAGCCACAGCTTTAAAGCGCCAAGGGCAGACTTAGAAGAAATGGGTGCCTATTTTACAAACGTCATGTTTCCTAGCTGGGATCTGTTCAAATTATCTCCATCCAATTAAACCCAATTTCTCAAAGGCAGAACTACATATTCTAAATTGCTCATATCTTCTTTATAGCAATTGTAACCAAATTTGCAGGGGAGAAACAAAATACTATGCCTATCTGATGCCTCCCAATGGAAGATTTGATAATAAAAATCCTGTAGGTAAGCCACAAATGCCATAAGGAACAAGATGCTACCTAGCCACAAGTACTTAGCTCTTGACAACTTGGCATCCACGTATTGTAGCCCTAGCCCCAAGATACCTGAAATATCACTGAGCCCCAGGCCTAAGTAGCCCAAAGATATTTCAAATGTAGTCTTGAGCCCATCCCTCACACCTTGAGGGCTGGCTAGACTTAGAGACTTGTTTCCAAGTAACAGAATTTGGAAAGGGAAAAATAGTAACTTTACAGTAGAGAAATCCAGCAGATACTACCTCAACCAAGTGATCAAGGTGAACATCACCAGTGATATCTTGTTGGTAACATGTACCCCTGCCATATGATGAGACAAGAATGGCATTTCACCTCTGTAATATTCTTCCCAAACCCATAACCCCAGTCTAATAATGACAAAAATATCAGACAAACCCAATTTCAGGGACGTTCTATAAAATACTTGATTAGTGGTCCTTAAAATTGTCAAGGTCATGCCGGGAGTGGTGGCTCACGCCTGTAATCCTAGCTCTCTGGGAGGCCGAGGTGGGCGGATCGTTTGAGCTCAGGAGTTCGAGACCAGCCTGAGCAAGAGCGAGACCCCATCTCTACTATAAATAGAAAGAAATTAATTGGCCAACTAATATATAGAGAAAAAAATTAGCCAGGCGTGGTGGTGGCACATGCCTGTAGTCCCAGCTACTTGGGAGGCTGAGGCAGTAGAATTGCTTGAGCCCAGGAGTTTGAGGTTGCTGTGAGCTAGGCTGACTCCACGGCACTCACTCCAGCCTGGGCAATAAAGTGAGACTCTGTCTCAAAAAAAAAAAAAAAATTGTCAAGGTCATGAAAAGAAAGAGTAAAAAACTATCACAGATCAGAGAAGACTGAGTAGACATAATAACTAAATGCGTGTGGTATCCGGGATTGGATCCTGGAAGAGAAAGAGGACATCAAATGGAAAAACTGGTGAAATGTGAAAAAAGTCTGGAGTTTAGTTAACAGTTACACACCAGTGTTGGCTTCTTGGCTTTGATTAACGTACTACAGTAAAGTAAGATATTAATATCAGGAGAAACTGAAACTCGGTGAGGGGCATACAGGTATCTTTGCAACTTTTCTGTAAATCTAAAATTATTCCAACATAAAATTTTAATTAAAAAAGGCATCCCACTAAAGGATACCTCTGAAATTTTCAAAATAATTAGCATGTCAATAATAGAGGCTTAATAACTAGAAGGAAACAAACATTTCATAATTAGCTATTTTAATCTCCAATAGAAATACAGGTTAATGCTGATGGATAAAAATATTCCTAAAAAGATAACTGAAAACTTTACCTAATTGAATTTTATAAGTTCTACCTCAGTCATTTGACAAACATTTACTGAATAGCTACTATGGCCTAAAATACTTAATGCAAATTGAAAGACATCATTCCACCTGCCTCTCCCCCTTTGAGGATACTTATGAATAGGGATGAGATATAAAGATACTCCAACACTACCTAAAAGAACAAAACCTGTATTGCCAAGCATAAGAATATATGATGGGGCCGGGCGCGGTGGCTCACACCTGTAATCCTAGCTCTCTGGGAGGCCAAGGAGGGCAGATTGCTCAAGGTCAGGAATTCGAACCCAGCCTGAGCAAGAGCGAGACCCCGTCTCTACCATAAATAGAAAGAAATTAATTGGCCAACTTATATAGAAAAATTAGCCAGGCATGGTGGTGCATGCCTGTAGTCCCAGCTACTTGGGAGGCTGAGGCAGTAGGATCTCTTGAGCCCAGGAGTTTGAGGTTGCTGTGAGCTAGGCTGATGCCATGGTACTCACTCTAGCCTGGACAACAAAGTGAGACTCTGTCTCAAAAAAAAAAAAAGAATATACGATGGAATATTAATGAGTCATTGTGCAGTCATTAAAATAAGTACAAAGATCATATTACTTAAAGATTCAAAGTAAAATTACAGATTGGAGATTAAAAATATTTATCAAGAGAAGGCAATTTATAAAACAAGCTATTAGTGGAATAATGAGTGATTTAAGTTTCTTGTCTATTCCATTGGGAGGAAAAGTAACCAATAAAATGTAGGTTATATAAGACATGGCAGCTGAAAATAAATACTTGAGATTTTATTTATTTATTTTTTAGTTTTATTATTATTTTTTAAGACAGAGCCTCACTTTGTTGCCCAGGCTAGAGTGAGTGCCATGGCATCCGCCTCACAGCAACCTCAAACCCCTGGGCTCAAGCGATCCTCCTGCCTCAGCCTCTCAAGTAGCTGGGACTACAGGCATGCGCCACCATGCCCGGCTAATTTGTTCTATATGTATTAGTTGGCCAATTAATTTCTTTCTATTTATAGTAGAGACGGGGTCTTGCTCTTGCTCAGGCTGGTTTCAAACTCCTGACCTCGAGCAATCCACCCGCCTCGGCCTCCCAGAGTGCTAGGATTACAGGTGTGAGCCACCGCGCCCAGTCAATACTTGAGATTTTAAAT
>VSMD01101717.1:0-19966 GCA_008750895.1 Mirza zaza
GGGGGGCGGGGGCGGGCCATGGCCCTGCTGCTGTGCCTAGGCATGACTGCGGCGCTGGCCCGCGGCTGCCTGCACTGCCACAACAACTTCTCAGACAAGTTCTCCTTCTACCGCCACCACGTGAACCTCAAGTCCTGGTGGGTGGGCGACATCCCCGTGTCGGGGGCGCTGCTCACCGAGTGGAGCCAGGACACGATGAGGGAGCTGCACCTGGCCATCCCCGCGGAGATCAGTGAGCGCTGAGCCCAGCCCGGGGCGCCTGGCACCGGCCAGACCCTGGGCCCGCCGCTCACCTGGCTCCTCCCCGCCCGCAGCCCGGGAGAAGCTGGAGCAAGTGGCGAGAATCGTGTACCAGAAGATGGATCAGCTGTACCAGGGGAAGATGTATTTCCCGGGTAAGGGAAGGGAAACTGAGGCAGGGACCGCCCACCCAGGACACCCTCACCTCTGCCCGCCGCCTGCGCCTGACCTGACCTCCGTTCTCCCGCCTCCCCCCATCAGGGTATTTCCCCAATGAGCTGCGAGCCATCTTCCGGGAGCAGGTGCACCTCATCCAGAATGCTATCATCGAAAGTGAGCGAGGGGTCCGCGGGGACGACATGCACCGAGGGTGCCTCCAGTCCCCACAGGGCTTGAGCTCCTTCAAGGCTGGGGCCCCGAAAGCAGGGTTTGCCCGGTGCTGGAGTGATGTGAACAGATCACCTGGATAGAGCAGCCCCCAGGGAGGGACCCCTGTCATCTCATGATCACCAGCACAGCCCAAAGGATACATGACACCACCTCCTTGGCACCTCCCCAAACTAGTTCCCTGGAGGTGCCAGGAGTGTTGCTGCCACCTTCCCCAGGTGTGCGCCATCCCATGCTGGGAGCCACCCTGGGGACCCCTTCCCTCTGGGTCATGGACACACACACACACACACACGAAATCAGGCAGCTGAGGGCCAGGGGACCAGACTGGGCCTGGTAAAACCACGCTGTCCTGTCCTTCTACAGGCCGCATCGACTGTCAGCGTCACTGTGGTGAGTGAGCCTCCATCCAGGCTGAGGGGTGCGGCACCGGCAGCAGGAGCTTAGGGCCCCGGAGGCTGAGGGAGCCTGCTGCCGCCTCTCCTGTGTTGCAGGCATTTTCCAGTACGAGACCATCTCCTGCAACAACTGCACAGACTCGCACGTCATCTGCTTTGGCTACAACTGCGAGTAGGGCTCAGGCACTGGCAGGGTGCCAGGGCCCTGCTGTCCCTGGGGCCCCAGGCTCCTCTGGGACAAGGCTCTTCCACCTTCCACCTAGCTCTCATCACCTGGGGAGGGTGGGGTCTGGGGCTGGGGGACACACCACCTCCAAGCCCATGTCCCCACAGGTCCTCGGAGCAATGGGAGGCAGCGGTGCAGGGCCTTCTCAGTTACATGTGAGTTGGGGTCTCTGGGCAGCAGCAAACTTGCCACCTGGGCTTGGAGAGGGGACACCAACCCAGGCCACTTGGCGCCCTGACTCCAAACCCACTGTCGTTGTAGAAGTGACTGGCACAAGTAAGTCCCCTCCTCAAACCCAACACGCCTTACCAGAGGCAATGTGCGTGTGAGCACCCAGCCGGTGAGTACGTGCGGGAAGCCGGCAGCCACGGCTCCCACGGCCTGGGCAGGCCGCAAGGAGGCAGGACCTGGACCCAGCTCTCTGAGGCAGTGCAGGGGCGGCCCCAGCCCCTCCTCCCTCAAAGGTCTCTGAACTTAAGTGGAGGAAGGGAGGATTATACTGGCTAAAGGATACCCGTAGAGCCTGGTCCACGTGTGTGGCAGAAACGTGGCCAGAGTCCGGGAGGGCTCCCCACGGTGGATGGATGGGGTGCCCGCAGAGGGGCCTGACTGGGCCTCATCTTGTCTTTCAGACAGGACACGAGCATGAGGTAAGGCCACCCCAGCCCGGCCTTCCACGGGAGGGAGGAGGAAAGGAGGGAGGGGAGAGGTGCCGTGGGTCCTTTGGTTCAGCAGGCACAGTGGGCACAGCTCTCTGTGCCTGGGACGTGCCAACGTCACCTCTGCAACCATGCCTATGTGTCATTTCATGAACAAACCATGCACTGCTGCTCCTCCTCCGGGCCTGGGACATACAGAACCACCCCAGCCTTGTGAGTGAGCCAGGGAAGGGGGACCTCTGGGGTCGGGGTACACATAAACCAGGGATTCAAGCCCACCTGTCAACGTGCCACAGGCCCCCCCAACACCCTTTTGCAGTCCCAGTCACGCGAGTGACCCACCCTGAGAACAGGCAGGGCCTCCGCCATGCGCAGGACCACCCCATGTCCCAGTTGGGAGGAGAGACCAGGGCTGCTCAGGCAAGACCCGCTGGGAAGGCGGAGGGAGGCACGAGGAGGGCTGAGACACCCGTCTCCCCACAGCCTGGTATCACCGAGCTTCACGTGTCTGGAGCCCCAACACCTGGCCAACCTGACCTTGGAGAATGCCTCTGAGTGCCTGACTCAGCACTGACGGCCGGCAGGCCCGCCCCAGAGCAACGGGAGGCCAGGACTCCCCTGGACTGTCCCAGCCTGTCGCCTGGAGCAGGCTGAGCTGACTGACTGCTGCCCCTGGTCCCCCTCTGACTTCTGACAGAGCCCAGCAGCCCAAGCCGGGAGGCGGGGGTGGGTTTGTACGTAGCATCGGCACCTGGCAGGACCACAGAGCTATTTGATGGGATGATTAAAATACCTGATGTTTCTCATGGAAGCCCGGTTCTTACTTCGGGGGCTCAAGGAGCTGGCAGTGTGCTTCTGGGATGGCCTGAAGGTCCCCAAATGACCTGACAGGCCAGCTGGTGCAGAGCCATGCTCCTGGGCCTCAGGTCCTGGGATGGAGACGTTCTACTGTGACCCACCTGGGCATACCTGGCTAGACTCGCACAGGTGTACACAGTGGGAGTCCTTCATGAAAGATGAGGCTGCAGTTTCGTGACAACCAGAGCCAGATGCACCCAAGGCAAAGGGATGCAGGGCCCATGGTCTCCGCCACCTCCATCCTCCGAGGCTAGGACTACAGCTACCCGCCAGCTGAGTGGTCCCTGACGCAGGTGGGATGGGGAAGTGGGAACCCGTGTGCATGTCCCAGTAATCACGCAGTGGAATGGTTCTGAGAGCCTGAGCACCCTTGCGTGAGGCCTGTTTTCACTCATGTGACCTCAGCCTGCAGCCTCCTCCCCTGCAGCCACTGTATGCACAGGAGCATCTGTGTGCAGGTTGGGAGTGGCACTTGGGAAGGATCCAGAGCACCCTTACAGACCACCGATCGTCAGAGCCAAACATGGTGTGTCGGGGGGAATAAGGGGACACTGGGGGTCTGTCAGGAGCCCACTCCCCATGTTGGTTTGTTCCCAACCTCATCCTGGCTATTACTGACACCAAGTGCTTCTTCTCGGGCCCCTCAGAGGGACACCAGCAGCTGGGAGCAGGGGAGAGGCTCATGGCCACTGTTTCCAGGGCATAACGTTGCAGAGGGGACACAGGGGGTCCCCAAGCCAGGGCTGGCTCCAGGGCCTCATCTGGGTTGGCACACCCCACCCTCCCACTTTGGGGTTTACACCCAAGCGGACTGTCCTGTCTACGTGGTATAAAGCGGAAGCCAGGCAAACTGATACAGGCAGGGCTGGTTGTTCTCTGGCCTCTGTCCCCACCGCTCTGAGCAATGCCTGGTTGTAGCCCTGTGGCACCCTGAGGTCCCAGGAGCCTGGATGGTGCACTGGGGGCCAAGGTCACTTCAGGGGACGTGAGCCAAGGGAGGCTCAGTCCCTGTAGCGCCTGTGACCCCAGCAAGGGTAGGAGACCCCACATGGAAATGTCTGTTTTGCAGCTTTATTGGATCACCTTGACACAAAATCATTACAGCAGCGTGATACGTCTCTCTCTTCTTTATACGGGAATGTCGATAGCAAATAAATTCTTATGTAACACATCATACAATTTCAAAATTCTAGAATCACTGCACGGGATTCTGTAATAGATTATTCTACATGCTAAAGTGACAGTTTTCATCAAAAGGAAAAGTTAAAATGTCATGGAGGACCATCATCTCTGAGGAATGTCCAGTCTCGGCCCCAGCGGCTACCTGGGGAGCGGTGAGGTCCCGTGCCCTGGGGCTGCTCTAACCAAGGTGCCAGCTGGAGGTCAGGCCCCACGCACATCCTCCACCGTCCAGCCTGGACCCTCCCGACAGCGATGGGACAACACAGGGAGAAGCCCTGCAGTGTGCGTGGCTGGGAGCAGAGGGCACACAGGATCGCACAACGCCACCACAAGCCCCAACCCAAGCCCAGAGAGACACACTTCTGTCGACAGGGAAGAAAGGAAACAGAAAGGCCCAGCCCTGTCCCCTCAGTGGTGCTGACTGCAGCCCTCCTGGACACCCGCAGCCTCTCTCTGCCTGCAGGTTGGCCTGTGGCCCAGGGTCCTGCAGATCACGTTCCCACCATGGGTTCTGGAGAGAAGGGTCTCTGCGACAGCTGGACCATCCTTCACCCCTGTGCAGAACCGTTGGTCAGAATGTTGGGGGACAGAAGCCGCCGGATAGGAAAAGGTGGGGGAAGACAGGAAATGGTGGGGCACCACATCAGACCCCTGCTGTGCATCCCTCACCCTGGTGCCCACCAGGCCCTGGCCCAGACGGTGGGCGGGCTTGCTCCCCAGGCTGTGGCTGAGACCACATTCAAGGACCCGGCCCCCAGCATGGGGCAGGGCGCAGAGCAGGTGGGGAGCCCCTGCTGGTCTGGGGACTGGAATGGGGCTTCTTGCCAAAGAGTGGGGAGAGTCTGGGTGACAAGGATGGCCAAATAAATCAATGCGACACACAACCTCGATGTCTAAACAGCAGACGACGGTGGAGTTAAATTAACGCTCGGGCTTGGGTACAGTACACACAACAGAGTAGTGGCGAGACACGTGGACCTGTGGGTCCGCTGGCGCCTGCTCTGTGACGGGCTCCCAGGTGGGGCTCGCAGGCAGCTCAGCACGTGGCCAGCGTGGCCTTCATCTCCTCCAGCACGTTGCTCAGCAGGGTCGCGTCGCTGCACTTCCCGTCCACCGACACTGAGTTCTCCCCCTGTGCCAGGGAGAGAGACTGGCATTCACAAAACTGTGCACTTATGGCCTCGGGACCTCCCATGCTGTGCTTTTAATCCTGCAAAATACTTCCTGGAGATGGACGGTGGTGGTGGCTGCACAACACTGTGAATGTACCAAATGCCACCGAACTGTGCACACTTAAAAACAGTTAAGATGGTAACTTCTGGGGCTGGGTATGGTGGCTCACGCCTGTAATCCTAGCACTCTGGGAGGCCGAGGCAGGCGGATTGCTCAAGGTCAGGAGTTCAAACCAGCCTGAGCGAGACCCCGACTCTACTAAAAATAGAAAGAAATTAATTGACCAACTAAAAATATATATACAAAAAATTAGCTGGGCATGGGTGGTGCATGCCTGTAGTTCCAGCTACTCAGGAGGCTGAGGCAGTAGGATTGCTTGAGCCCAGGAGTTTGAGGTTGCTGTGAGCTAGGCTGACGCCACAGCACTCACTCTAGCCTGGGCAACAAAGCGAGACTCTGTCTCAAAAAAAGAAAAAAAGATGGTAACATTTATGTGCTTTATCATGATAAAAAAAAAAAATCAGAAAAAATCGCTGAAAACTTCCCAAATGTTAGGTATAGACATAAACACAGGAATTCAAGAAGTTCAGCAAACTCCAAAAGGATTGAACCCAAAGAAATCCACACTCAGACTGGTCAAAAACTGCTGAAAACTAAAGACAAAGAAACACTTTACCAACAGCCAGAGAAAAATGATGCATTCATTCCCTGTAGAAAGAACAATTGTTCAGATGACTACAGGTTTCTCACAAGAAACCACGGATGCCGAAAGGAATCGGCACAATGTTGTTATGGTACAGAAAGAGACTTATTCAGTCGGAATTCTATATCCGGCAAACATGGCCATGAGGAACAAAGGCAGAGTAATAGTTGCGGGAAGGACAACTGAGAACCAGCTCCTGGAGACCTGTTCTAAAAGAATCACTAACAAATGTTCTTCAGACAGGAGGGAATGAACCAAAAGAAAAGTGGAACACCAGGTATGAAAACAAAACAGAAATGATAACTGTGTGTGCAAATACAATATACTATGCTTTCCCTCTTTAGTTCTTTGAAGTTGTCTAAGGGTTGAAAGCCAAATGATCACATGTGGGATGGACTTTCTCAGGAATGTCAACACAACTGTGTGACAGTCAGTACAGACAAGGGCAGAGGGTGAATGGCCTAATGGGTCATTAAAATTTCACATCCCACGTGAAGGGTAAATTATTAATCCGAGTAGACTATGCAAAGCTAAGTACGAACAGCAGAATCCCTGGACACCCACACAAAGTACAGACAGGATCAAAAACACAAACAAAAGAGGCCCAGGCATCACCAGGACTCACCTTCTTCACCAGGAGACAGACGTGGTGGCCCTGGATGGAGCGGCTGTACATGGAGGCGCAGGAGTCCACTCGCTCCACAACTGTGACAGAGCATGCAGGTGAGGCCCTGCCCGCCCCAAGCAGGGGCACCTTCCCGGGGCTGCCCTCCCCGACAGCTGTCAGAGGCCTGGCAGGGGCAGGAGGTGGCCCTGTGTGTGACCTGGGCAGTCGCTGGACAGGGTCCAGGCGGGAGCTACTGGCCTCTGTGGCACAGGCACCCGCCACAGCAGATCCTGGAGGGTGTAAGTCTCAGAATGAGGGCTGCAGGCCAAGCTCCAAGGAGGAAGGGGCTGGCAGGGCTGGGGCCCAGCCAAGGGAGAACTGTGCATGTAAATGCTGTGCCATCCACCAGCCTCCTCACTTTCTTACCGGAAAAGTGGTGGTGAAAACAGATCTTTGTCAGAAGGTTCTGGAAGGACATACTAATGCCGTCGACTCTGACTGAGCTCATGCTCAGGTCACCAGATTCCAGCAACTTGGCAAAGGCATCACTGTGGGAAGGACACAGGACAGGGAGGGGTGACGCCAGGCAGAAGCCAAGCCCCCAGGACACCCAGCACCAATGCAGACCGAACTGCGCCACAAACGCTATATGGCGGGACCTTCCTTTGTGTGCCTCGGACCTGAGAGGTCGCCATGGTTTCAGAAGGTGTTATTCAGATTGACAGGTCGAAGTCCCAACTCACAGAACCTCATAATGGGACTTTATTTAAAAACAAGTCTTGGCCAGGCATGGTGGCTCATGCATGTAATCCTAGCACTCTGGGAAGCCGAGGCAGGAGGATCACTCGAGGTCAGGAGTTTGAAACCAGCCTGAGCAAGAGCGAGACCCCCGTCTCTACTAAAAATAGAGAGAAATTAATTGAGCAACTAAAAATATACATACAAAAAATTAGCCGGGCATGGTGGCGCATGCCTGTAGTCCCAGCTACTAGGGAGGCTGAGGCAGTAGGATTGCTTGAGCCCAGGAGTTTGAGGCTGCTGTGAGCTAGGCTGACGCCACGGCACTCACTCTATCCTGGGCAACAAAGTGAGACTCTGTCTCAAAAAACAAACAAAAAAAACAAGTCTTTTTTTTTTTTTGAGTTGGGTTCTCACTGTGTTGCCCAGGCTGGAGTGCAGTGACACCATCACAGCTCACTGCAGCCTCCAATTCCTGGGCTCAAGGGATCCTCCTGCCTCAGCCTCACAAGTAGCTGGGACTATAGGGGTGAGGCACTGCCCAGGGCTTGGAAACATGTCTTTAAAGAGGTCATTATAGGCCAGGCACGGTGGCTCTCGCCTATAATCCTAGCACTATGGGAGGCCGAGGCGGGTGGATCGCTCAAGGTCAGGGGTTCGAAACCAACCTGAGCAAGAGCGAGACCTGTCTCTACTATAAACAAAGAAATTAATTGGACAACTAATATATATAGGAAAAATTAGCTGGGCATGGTGGCGCATGCCTGTAGTCCCAGCTACTTGGGAGGCTGAGGCAATAGGATTGCTTGAGCTCAGGAGTTTGAGGATGCTGTGAGCTAGGCTGACGCCATGGCACTCACTCTAGCCTGGGCAACAAAGCGAGACTCTGTCTCAAAAAAAAAAAAGAGGTCATTACAAAAAAACTAATATAAAATGAGAACGTTAAAAGTTACATTAGGTCATGTGGGCAGGCCCTGATCCAGGACGTTGGGGCCCCTACACAGCAGATGAGGATACAGAGGGGACACATGTGAGGACAACACAGGGAGAAGGTGCCCACGCTGCCACACCTGACCTTGGACTTCCAGCCCACAGGACTGTGAGGGACTAAAGCCCTGATGTCTAAGCGCCTGGTATGTGGCCTTGGCTGCCCGAGCAGGTGCAGACACAGGTGGCTGGACCTGTCATGCCGAGGACAAGCAGTGAATGGAAACTTCGTCCTTGACTTTCACGAGTTAGGTCAAAAGATGTCTCTGAGGTAACCGCCCAGAAAGCCTCGGCGCCTGGTGCAGGTATCTCAACCGCAAGCGGCGCACCTGTAGCAGGGCGTCGTGGTCAAGTACGAGGAGCAGCTGAAGTGCAGCTTGAAGTCCAGCTTCTCCTGGGTGGCACCTTCGTCATCCTGCAGCAGAGTGGAGACCGTGGCTAAACAGGGAGCCTCACCTGGGACACCCTGACACCCCACGGTGGGGGCAACCAGGAGCAGCAGCCAGCCTGCGCCCCAAGCACAGGTGTGAAGCCGCACGTACCTTGGCGATGAAGGACAGGGTGCCCTTGAGCTTCTGGGCCATCACGATGCTCTGGACGGTGAACACAAACTGCGCTTCATTGGAGACACCTGGCAGGGACAGGCAAGGAGCTCACCCAGGAGCTCCAGGGCTCAGGAGTAAACACAGGGGGGGCTCCTGGTGTCACATCCTAGCCACAACCTGGTTCCACTGCCACCCACAGATGGCAGACTCAGCCACCAGGCCTGCCCTCCAGGTGCAGAGACCTGCGAAACCCTGGGGTCTTACCCGGGGGCAGCTGGAAAGGCACGGGGACGCCGTCGTGGACGGAGGAGCCCTCTGGCCGGGCCATCCTGGTATTGAGCGAGTCCACCACGCTGAGCTCCATGCTCTTGAGGACACTGCTGCTGAGGTTCTCCAGGATGATGGACACAGTGACCTGGCTGTCCTGCAGGCTGCCCTGGACACCGTAGGTCTGCAGGAGCAAGGCCAGCTTCAGCTGCGGCAGCCTGAAGGCTTGAGCCCCTCTCCAACGGCCACAGAAACGGCAAGTCTGCACACGCGCAGAGACGAGCAGGGAGAGGCGCACTCCTGACCTGGGAGCCACAGCCCAGTCTCTTGATGAACACACCACAGTCACCCTCCTGTCCCCCAGCGGGCCAGTATCCAATATCACCTCGGCCAAGTACAGACGTGGCCCTGGGTGCGCTAAACCTCTGGTGCCTCCAGGGGCTCATACATAATCCTTTGTGTCAACGGAGATCACCTGCCAGACCCCAGCCCCTAGTAATGCCCAGGGCACTCACCATTTTAATGTAGGAGTTTTCAGCCAGGAGGGAGTAACTGGACATAGGCTGGGGAGAAGAAAAGACACTTAGCTCAGGGTGACAAGGACCTACCAGCTCCATCCCTCTCAGGACTGTAGGAACCCTGGGCGAGGAGTGTCAGAGGGCGCCAGGCTAGGAGGCCCGGCTAGAGGGAGCACAGCCTCCACCACGGGGTGTGACAGCCAGTGGAGGGCGCCCGCCAAGCCCCAGGGCCCTGCCGCCCCCACAGCGGCTCGGTTCCATCCAGAATCGGCTCAGTTCTCTCCCCGAATGAGGCACAGGTGCCGGAGGTACCCAAGCCTTGGCTGACCGCCCTCTGCAGGAGGGGCTGGGCGTTGAAGTACCCCTCACCGGGAGAGGCCCCTCCTCGAGTGCGCCGTTCTGCACCAGCTCCCCCGGCGCCTCCTCGCTCCCAGGCAGCTTCTTCCTGGATCTCTTCTTTTCCTTGGGCTGCTCCTCCTTCTCCTTCTTGTGCTTTTTCTTATGTTTGGAAGGTTTCTGGGGCAGGAGAGTCCGGGGTCAGTGAGTGGCACCCCACAGGGAGCCGCCGTAGCTGCTCAGAAGGCTTGGCAGCACCTGGCACTCTCTCTGCACGATGGTGGGGTCACCCATGTGGAGACCCAGCTGCAGCAAGGACCTCACTCCCTGGCAGTGGCAGGAGCTGCTGTGGCTCAGAAAGCAGCCACTGCTGACTGGGGGAGCCACACAGGAAGGACAAGAACCCCAGACACGATGCCCAGGTACATGCCTGAGACAGAAAACACATGTCCACACAGAAGCTTGTACACACACGTTCACTGCAACACGATTCACAACAGCCAAAAGGGGGGAACAGCCCAAGTGTCCACTGATGGGTGAATGGTCCGTCCACACACTGAGTATCACTCTGCCATGACAAGGGACGAGCCTATGACACAGGATGCTGCGTGGATGGACCCTGGGGACATCATGCTCAGTGAGAGACACCAGACAGAAAAGGACACACAGTGTGAGACTCCATTTATATGTAATGTCCAGAACAGGCAGATCCACGGAGACGGGATGTGGATTCGTGGGTCGCCAGGAGCTGGGGGAAGGAATGGGGAGTGACTGCTGATGAGAACAGGTGTCTTTTTGGGATGATGGAATGTTCTGGAATTAGAGATAGTGGTTGCACAACTCTGTGAAAATCAAAACACTGAATCGCCCATTTAAGAAAAGTGAAATCTACGTGTTGTGAATTACATCCCCAAAAGCTGTTATGAGAACATAGAACCATAACCACCACCAAAGACCACTGTGAGACCATAGAGGTGAAGGCGGGCACTGAGTTGTCCTCCTTGCAGGATCCAGGGACAGCCTGATGGCCATGTGGGGGGCACCCGGTGTGCGTGGCCAGAAGCACAAGCCTGTCCGTCCCACCCGGGGCCTGAAGGCCACGGGCCTCACCTTCTCTTGGTCTTGGTCTTCGTCCTCCCCGTCCTGGGCCTCTCTCCTGGGTTCCTCCACCTCGTCTTTGTGGGTGGTGTCGGTGTTTGTGTTCGCACTGAGTGTGTCCTGCAGGAAGCCAGGATGGGGGGCTTGAGGCTGCCAGCAAGCGCCCTGCGCCCACTCAGCCCTCGGTGAGGAGAAAAGGGCCCAGGCACCCCTGTGAGTTCTGTGCCCTCGCTTGCCGAGAGGCTGGGGGCCCCTGTGAGTGGCAGAGAAGTGACGGGGTCTGCGGGTGCCAAGGCCCAGCGGGGTTCCCGTTTGCACCTTGCCCAGCACAGGACAGGAGTCCTCCAGCCCTGCAGGTGCACGAGTGCTGACAGGAAGGCACAGGGCCCGCCAGGGGAGACCTCAGAGCTGGGGACCTGATGTGACTTCTGAAGACATGTCAGCAACAGCCAGGCTCTTACCGTGGATGGGACCATGGCAGGCGGTGGGGTGGTGGACAGCCAGAAGTCTAAGTCCTCACCCTGAAAGCACAGCAGGATGGCAGGGAGGGCTCAGGACACGGGCCCATCGAGGACAGCCCCACCCTCCCTCACTGCTCCCTCCAGGGCCCTGGGCCAAGTGGGATTCACAGAACATTCCCATCAAGGAGCTGAAGACCCATTAGGTGTTCAGGGCTGACTCTGGCTACATTGCTAAAACAAGGTCCACAAACAGATTGGCATGTAGGGGTGCACTATTCCTGCAACCTACAGCTGCAACAGCCCACACGCCTGTCAGCAGGGAACAGGACCCAAGCACGCAAGTCTTTAAAAAACCCATTTCATTCCCTGTGTAGAAATATGTGGACACTGAGGAAAAGGTTCTGCGGCTATGCGAGGGTGGCTTCCCCATCTCGCCAGGCTGACTGGAGCTGCTGAGGACGTGCTCACTCGGGGATAGTCTGGTCCTTGTGGGGCCCCTAAAGGTGAGCTCACGGACAGCCCCCTTCCTCCCCGACTGGGCTCAGAGTCGCCATGTCCTGTGCGATCGCCGCTGTCCCTGACACCTGGCTCCAGGGCAAGGGCGGGGAGCAGGGATGGGGACTGGCCTGGGTGCCAACCTTACCTTCCTCTCCTTCTCCTTCTTCTTCTCTTTCTCTCTCTCCTTTTCTTTGTGTTTCTTTTCTTTTTTTTTGGGTTTCTTGCTCTTTTTTTCTACTACGGGAACATCTTCTTTTTCAGGGGACTTGGCGTTCTCAGCATTCCTGTGTTTCTGGACTGGCAGCTTCTCGCTGTCAGCCAGGGGCCTTGTGAGGGGAGGGGCTGGAGGTCAGGAGGGAGCGCCACCCACACTTGCCACCCAGCCCCACAGTGTGGTCCACCCTAGCGACTGGTGTCCCTGCTGACATCTCCACAGACGCGGTCCGATGGCCACAGCCTCCCCAGCACCCCAGAACCTCGGACCTCAGACCCCACACTGGGTCAGGGCCAGTCTTGGTCAGAAGATGGCTGCCAAGCAGCGCTGCCAGCCACTGCTCAGGGAGAGCCCAGCCCCACATGTCCCTGCCTGGTCACCCCACCCAAGCCCAGCCCCCAACCCAGAGGGAAAGCCCCTCAGTCTCTACCTGGCCTCATGGCAGCCCCCCACCCCCACACCAGACACCTGCCAGCACCCTTCCTTACTTATCCAGGTCAATATCCAGGGCTCTGTAGGGGTCGTTGGGGTCTTTGTCATCCTCGTCGCTTGGTAGAGCATTCTGAGGGGACAAATGGGAACCTGGTGTCCATGGAGCCTACCCCGTGGCCTAGTGAGGTCCCCTATCCCTGACACAGTGGGACTGCCCGAGACAACCAGGGCTATGGCAGTGACATGGCCCCGACAGGAAGGATGCCGCTCATTATCCTCACGTGCCAAGGACCACTGGGCCCCAGAAACACAGCAGATGCGTGTTTGCCTTGGGGACTGCAAGGAGGGGCTGCTGGCCTCCTGGGGTGGGATGTGGGGGGGCATCCACTGACGGTCAGCAAGACCCCACCCCAAGGATCCCGGCCAGGACAGGCTCGACCACAAGGGGATACAGAAAAGATGCATCCCCCAGGGCCAGCCCCAAGGCCACCATGGTGAACCCCCAGCTGACCTCGGGCATCTCCTCGGTGACGATGTCCACCTGCTGGGCGGGGGCGATGTCCTCATCGCTCTCTGTGGGCAGCGAGCCATGGCGGCGCTTGCCCTTCTTCTCCTTGTCCCTGCGCTTCTTCCTGCGCTTGTCCTTCTCTAGCCTCTGCCGGTGCCGCCGCTCCTCCTCCAGCCGCACATACTGGTCCGACAAGGGCAGCCCTGTGGGCGGCAGCAGGCTCAGCGCAGGGCCCTGGAGCCGCAGGGGGATGGCAGCAGCCCTGGGAACCTCGGGGCTGGCGGACACTTGCCTGGGACCTTCAGTGGGACAGAGAGGTCGATCTGCACCACAGGGATGTGCTCCACGCCTGGCGCGTCCTGGTAGCGCTGCAAAGGCAATCGCGAGGCGTTACTGGCCACTGGGCATGGTGCGCCTCCCAGGAACACGAGCCTGGGGCCAGAATGTGTCAATGTCCCCAGGGGAGCCGGGTACCAGGGCCCTGTGCTGCAGGAGCCGCTGTGGGCACAGTTCGGCCCCTGCTGCACATTTTCTCAACAAATAGGACAAATTTTGTGGTTCGAGGGAGACAGCACAGGTCTGTGGCACCGGAAGCAGCATAGTTTTCCTCATTTTTTTCCCTCAGAATCTTTTTGCTTCAGATTAGAAAAGCAGCACAGCCTCCCAGCCAGAGTGAGGCAACATGTCATGCCCACCAGGACAGCCACGGTCAGAGAGTTGGATGACACCCAGTGCCATCAAGTGCGTGAAGAAATGAGCCACGTGACCCCCAATTCCACTCCCAGGATCTAGCCAAGAAGCACCAAGGACGACCCGGGAGCCTGAAGGGCCGAGTAGGACATGCTCCGTGGGGGTGGGCAGAGGGCACTGACACAAGATGGGCCAAGATACCCAAGACACGGAGGCACATGCCTGCATGTGTTGCCCTCCTGCCGAGAGGCGCCAACTCCTCTGCCCCTCAGTGCAGAAGCCCGAGCTCCAGCTGCAGCCCTCCCCTCCCTCCCCCTCTGCAGCAGCTGAGCACATGCTACTGTGCTCAGTGGCTGCCTCTTCCACATGGGTCGCAGGGCTGGCACTCCCTGGAGATAGGCCCCCAAGTGCTGCTGGTGGCTGGGGATGCTCAGCCATGGGCACTTGCCGAGTGGCCATCGTCCCTCGGACATGTGCTAGGGAACCTGCCTCACCTTCTGTGGGGACGGAGAACTTTTGATGTAGAATGGGTTGTTGGCCTGCTCCTGCTTCCGAGCCTCTCGACGCTGTAGGGACAGGATGCGCCGTGAACATGGGTGAGCTAGGACAGGATGCCCAGGGGCTGGGCTCCGCCACTGGCTCCACAGCCCAGGGAGGGGAAGGCTGGATCTCTTATTTTCACTGTTGCCCTTTTACTAACAAGGAACTGAGGCCGGTAGCTAGAAAGAGCACGTGTTGTGGAAAAGGCATTGCTCAGAGTCCAGGAGGCAGGGACACCCGCCTCCACCACACGGATCAGGGTTCAGAGAGGTCGGTTGCCCTGCCTAGGGTTGCGCTGCCCAAAAGCTCACCAGCAGGCCACAGGAGCACAGCACTCAGCACCGCCCTGGGCATCTGCCACCTCGGGGCCAGCACAGGCTGGGGAGCTCAAGGGAGGGCTGCCCTCTCCCAGTGCACAAGAGCAGAGTAAGAAGGAGCTTGATGACTTCAGAAAGAGAGGGACCGATGCCAGAGTGGGGATGGGACAAGTGCCACCTCCAGTGGGATTCTGGGGCTGCCCTCTCATCTCTGCTATTTTTGGGCCATGCAGATGCTGCACGTGTTTACAATCTGCCATGGCAGAGCACCCTGGAGGGCCAGGCCCAGCTGAGCACCCATAGGCCCATGAGGAGATCAGGCTGACAGGTTCTCCTGGGGAGGCTCCAGGATTCGGAGAATTCACTCCCCATGGCAATGAAACCCAACTTGATGTCAGTGTCCTCTCGGGGAGCAGAGAGCCTGCCTGGGAGACCCCGGGACGGAGAGGGACAGAAGGAGGCTGTGCCCCCCCCCCCCCTTACCCGGGCCAGCTCTTCCTCATCCACCTCGGGCAGACGGTGCTTGGCCTGCCGCTGCTCCTCCTCGTGGAACATGGCCTTGGGCTTCTCGTCTTCAGACTCACTGTCCGAGAGCGGCTCGTTGATCCAGGCGTCCAGGTCCAGGCTGCACCAGACAGGGAGGTCACACAGCGCCCCGCCTTCCCAGCCAGCTAGGTGCTACACCGAGACAACCAGGGGCGCCCACCCTGAGCAGGGTCACTGTGTATGGCCCTGCCATTCAGACTCGGGAGGGCCATTGGCCCACGAGGTCACGGCAGGGCCCACACGGGCTCGCACTGCCCCACAGGCTCACGGCAAGAGTTGGGACAGACCCACTCCCCGTGTGCAGCACCAGGCCCACGTGCGGCCCACAGGAACTGGCCAGAGCCGAGTCAGTCCACACAAGAGGGTCGACAGCCCAATGGGCGTCCCTTGCCCCCCACACCCTGCTGGCCAATGGTGGGTCCTGGGTGCAGTCAACCTACAGTCCCTCCCAGCACTGAGAACATCAGCAGGCTTACCCTTCAGGAACTGGAACCTTCTTCTGGGCCTTGGGAGCCACCGGGTTCAGCTCCCCAGCAAACAGGGCACTCACTTCCTCTGCCACGGGCACGGCCTTGGCCTGCAGCTTCTGCACGTGCTTGACCAGCTGCAAGATGCAGGACGCCTGGGGGACACAGGTTGGTCAGAGAGAGCAGAGACAGTTATTCGACCACTCTCAGGGATGGCGATGCTCAGCCACCCCTGCTGGAGCCACATCAACCACGGCCCAGCCTGTGAGCCACCATCTCGGTCTCCATCAGGACAGCAAGGGCATGATAGAGGGAGCTTCGTCCCTCCTGTGAAGACGCCCTGCCACTGGGTGTGCACCCCAAGAAACCTGCAGCACCACCTCCCGTAGGGGCTGCCTTGGGGCTCTAGGCCTTGGTGCTGGCTCCCTCAAGGGCAGAGACCACAGGCTAAGGCCACGGCCGGCCCTGCCAAGCCAGCATGTGCAGGGTCCAGGTCCACAGCCCACACACACCTCCTCAGCCAATGTCACACACCAGACTCTATCATGGGGAAACCAGGGACCTGGTGGGCAACACCAGGCACTGGTGTGTGGCCTCGTCCACAGAGAAGCCACGGCACCCACAGGGCACTAGGCTCTCAAGAGTGGAAATAATGGACAATCTTGGGTACCCCCAGGGGAAGTTTCGGGCCTCAGCTGGCCCTAAAAAGATCTGTGGTCTCCAAGCAGCTGGAGCCACCAGGAGTTCTGGTTCCCACGAACACTGAGACGGCACCCTACTAACACACGTTCTCGAGATGCTTTTCAGAAACCCTGACTGGATGGAAAATGCAGACACGGGAGGAACAGAGGACTGAACTCTGAGCACCATGCTGTGATCTAAATCCCCCAGCTAAGCAAGGACCCGCAGAGGGGTAAGACAGATGCTGCAGACTCACAACTGGGGAGGGAGGGAGGGAAAGGGATAAAAAATTACCTGGGGAGTACAAGGAAATGTATAAAAGATTTAAGAAAAAAAAAAAAATCTAGAAAAAAAACAAATCCCTGATGGTCCTGTCACACACACTTGAACAGTCCTTTCCACTAATCCGAAAATCTCTGATCTACCCGTGCCTCCCCCACTATCTATCTATCTATCTATCTATCTATCTATCTATCTATCTATCTATCTATCTAT
This sequence comes from Mirza zaza, assembly GCA_008750895.1. Taxonomy (NCBI): domain Eukaryota; kingdom Metazoa; phylum Chordata; class Mammalia; order Primates; family Cheirogaleidae; genus Mirza; species Mirza zaza. The sequence goes on from VSMD01101717.1 coordinate 16,772, forward strand.
CTAGACAGTTTCACTTTGTCGCCCAGGCTAGAGTGAGTGCTGTGGCGTCAGCCTAGCCCACAGCAGCCTCAAACTCCTGGGCTCAAGCGATCCTCCTGCCTCAGCCTCCCGAGTAGCTGGGACTACAGACATGCGCCACAATGCCCAGCTAATTTTTTTCTATATATATTAGTTGGCCAATTAATTTATTTCTATTTATAGTAGAGACAGAGTCTTGCTCAGGCTGGTTTCGAACTCCTGACCTCGAGCAATCCACCCACCCCGGCCTCCCAGAGTGCTAGGATTACAGGCGTGAGCCGCTTCGCCCGGCCTGCCCCCACTTTAGAACAGCCTTTTGGGCCAGGCGTGGTGGTTCACGCCTGTAACTCTAGCACTCTGGGAGGCTGACGCAGGAAAATTGCTCGAGGTCAGGAGTTCGAAATCAGACTGAGCGAGACCCCGTCTCTACTAAAAACAGAAAGAAATTAATTGACCAACTAAAAATATATATACAAAAAATTAGCCGGGCATGGTAGCGCATGCCTATAGTCCCAGCTACTCGGGAGGCTGAGGCAGTAGGATTGCTTGAGCCCAGGAGATTGAGGTTGCTGTAAGCTAGGCTGACGCCATGGCACTCTAGCCTGGGCAACAAAGACTCTGTCTCAAAAAAAAAAGAACAGCCTTTTGGGGCAAGCCTGCCCAAAATGTCCCCACCCCAGTAAAGCCTGGCTGTGAGATATCAGGGAGTGTGGGGCTCGAGTGTTAGCAGCCCCTTCCCCTTGCATGGCGCCTTGCAATAAAACACCCCTTTCTCCTGCCGCAGCCCTTGGCGTCAGTGTCCAGCTGTCTGGGCTGGTCGCAGAGCCATAGCCACGTGGCTCTGGAAGCCTAGGCTCCCACCAAGTTTGCTTGGCCACCTGCCATGCACTACGTGGGCCAGCAGGGTCCTCACCCACCCAGCACCCCACAGAAACCTGTTGCCACCTAAGGCCACCCTCCCAGGCCAATGAACCCCCAGTCCCGGGAGGGTGGGACCGTGAAAGGGGATTGGGGAAGGTACAAAGGCACCAGGCAAACAGGCTGCCACCGGGAAGAAAGAACTGGTGGGTCGTTAGGCTGCTTCCCAGGTTCAGACACTGTCATTAGAGCCCACGGAAGCTGCAGCTGGTCCAACACGGGGCCCAGCATGCACACCTGGCCTTACCCGCTCCTGCACCTCCAGGTCTGCGCTCTGCACAAACTGAGGCAGCCGGTCCACCATGAGCTGGGTGACTGCCTGGGCCTCCTCTGTGTCCGCCACCTGCTCCTTCTGCTGCAGGATGGACGCATACAGCTTGACAACATTCTGCACGTACACGGCCTGGATGTGGCCGGGCAGCGTGGTGACTTTGGGCCGCAGCATGGCCTCCAGGGTGTGCTGGGGCTCCTGCAGGTGCCTGGGGACAGGGGGCCGGGGTGAGGCCTCCTTGGACACCCACCCAGCAGCTCCTCGAGAGGTGAGCAGAGGGTTGGGCTTGTCACACAGGAGGTAACTCAGGGGTTCCATCGTTCCCTGATCAGGTTGAGAGATGGGATTTGAAGGGATCAAGGACCATAAACTGCCATAACAGGGACGCAGCAGAGACATGAGCATTGCAGAGCAGCAAAGACAGAGAACCCAGAGAACATGGGAGGAAGACCCTGTCAGCACCGGGGGTTGGCTCTGGAAAGGTGGAAGGGAGAAGAGGAGGAGGAAACTTGGGGAAAAGACCAAGCGATCTGCGAGACCAGGGCTCTGTGGTATGGCCGAAACTTGAGCTGCTGCCTTTTCTGTGATCAAAAAAAATGTTTATGGAAAACTCTTTTCCCAGTGAGAGGATGACAGGACACAGGCTGGTCTTCACTGAGCTACAGCATGTCCAGGGCAGGGCGCAATGATGGGATGGAGGAACAGCTGCCCTGTAGTCTCTGCTGAGCCAGGCCTGGGCTGCAGGGTAGGGGCAGGGGACAGCAGCAAATCTTAGCCTTTCCAGGATAAATCGGGAATCCAGATTTCTGTGTGACAGCTCCTGAGCTGAGGCCTTAGCAACACACCCCACTTTCAAGGGGCTGGGGGATCAAGTCTGCTTAGCAATGGCTGCCACTATCCTCTTGGGGCCAGTGCGCCTCTAGACCAGGGAGTCCGTGCAGTCTACCTAGAGCCTGGCACTGAGACCCCTGGACCCCCCAGAAGGGCCTGGCAGCAGGCAAGCTAGGGCCGAGTGCCTCCCAGAGCTCCTGCCTGTAGAGCAGGCCTGGCGTGTCTGAGCAGAGCCAGGGCTCCCCCTGAGCCTCACAGATACCAAGGGCCAGCCCCCTTCCACAGCTCCCCAGGGCCAAGGGGACCCTGTGTACCCTGCCAGCTCCTAGTCCCAGAGGATCTATGGTCTCATGGTGACCACAGAGCCAGAACAGGGCAGAGTTGACAGGGTAAAGCATCCCGGCTGCATGGAACGTTAGCCAGCACACCCTATCTCTCCAACCCATCACTGCCAGGGAGCCCGGGGGAACTGAGCCTGTGCCCAAACCCACTCACTCTGAGAACTCCCCGCAGATCCAGGCGGCAGCGTAGAGCACCTCGCAGATCCCATTCCGCTGGGTGCTGCTGGCCACCAGGTGGGCATTGTCAAGCAGCGCGGACATCTGGGACACGGCAAACTTGCGGATGGCCTTCACTCGGATGGCCACATCCAGCATCTGCGCGGCGATGAGGTGGCCATGGCGGGTGCCCTCCAGCCGGGTGAGCTCCACCAGGATACTGATGTACCACTCGAAGTTGGTGATGTGCTGGTAGTTGGACTGGCTGCAGATGTCGATGATCTTGGTGAGCAGCTCATCACGGTAGGTGGTACCCTCGGCTTTGTCCACATGGGTCATCAGCTTCTTGACGATCTCCATCAGGTTCTTCTTGGACACCTGGGGTGGGACAGGTGAGGGAGGCCCAGCTCTGAATCCATGGCTCACGGGTGGACCTGCGTGTACAGGTCTACACCAGGGAGGCCACGCGTCCCTGTGACAGTCAGATGAGGAGCACATGGCCCCCATGGTCACTCAGTGGGCCTGGCCCCAGCCCCCAAGTCCAGATGCGCCTTTGGAGCAGAGGTCAGGCCTGCTCCCCAATGCCGAGCCCCCACACGCTGCTGACCCTGAACTTGAGGGTCTCCTGACACCCATGTGCTGCTCCGGGCTCTGATACCC
>VSMD01101719.1:0-38431 GCA_008750895.1 Mirza zaza
CCTATCGCCCCGCCCCCATCGCCCCGCCCCGCCCCGCTCCTTAAGTCGCCACCGCGGCCCGGCCGAGGCCAGTGCTGCCCGGGTCCCCGCCGCCGCCGTCATGTCCCGGCAGCTGTCGCAGGCCCGGCCCGGCACGGTGCTGGGCGCCATGGAGATGGGGCGCCGCATGGACGCGGCCACCAGCGCCGCGGCCGTGCGCGCCTTCCTGGAGCGCGGCCACACGGAGGTGGACACGGCCTTCGTGTACGGCGACGGCCAGTCCGAGAGCATCCTGGGCGGCCTGGGGCTCGGGCTGGGCGGCAGCCGCTGCACAGGTAACAGTCGCCCCGACCGCCCCGCACCGTGCGGCGCACCTGTGCCCACCGCGCCCCGCCCCGCCCGGCGGCAGCGACAGCTTCGTCCCCGCTACCCGCCCCTGACACCCCTAAGTTCTGTGAACCCCGGGCTCCTCAAACACATCTGGCCAAAGACAACTGGGCGGTGCTTCGCCCCGACTCCTGTCCTCCCCCGTTCCCTTCCCAGAAGGTAGCCCGGTACCCTCCCCCAGCGACTCCCAACCCTAGTCTGGCCTGGAACGACTTGGAGAACCCCTCTCTCTGGGGCTCTGAAAACACCGTCAGCCCCTCACCCCACCCCAGGCCCTTGCAGGTGCCCCTGACGCCTGATCTGCAGAAATCCTGTTCTTATCACCCTGCCACTCCCTGGCACAGCCCCAGGTCAGACTTTGGAGCAAGCTAGCGATCTGCTTTCTCCTCGGCTCACGCCAGCCGTGCTCTGGGCCCTAGACTTTGCTCTGGGTGCCTTGCTGGGTTGGCAGCGCTCCCCTCCTCACCAGGGTGGCGGTGCCTGGGAGCCTTTGTAGCTCCCCCAAGCAGGATGGGGGAGTGGGGTGGGGCAGGGTCTGACTGCCCTCTCAGTGCCAGGCTCTGTCCCAGGCTACGGGGAGCTGGACACTGAGCCCCTCCAGGAAGCTCAGATTCTGGAGATGCTGGGGACCCAGAAGGAGCCCTCCCTGGGCGGGAGCTGGTGAAGAAAAAATGGAGAGGAGTTTGCCAGGGGTGCTGGTGTGCAAAGGCAGTGGGATTTGGCACCCCCACAGGGTGGTTCAAGGGCAGGGTGTGTGTATGGGGACAGAGGAGTGGCCCTCAGTCTGATGCCGTTTGAATTGCCTGGGGTGTGCCCCATGGGCACATAGTCAGGGTTCAGAAATGCCAGGGGCTGCTTTGTTCTTCATATTAGCACTCTGCCTCCGCCCACTCTCCCCTCTGGTGGAGGGTCTTGCTCTGTCTCTCCTCTGATTCACAGCGCAGCTTGGTGGATCTGGAACAAGAGGAGATCATGCAGCTCGGTGCCATGGTCTTTCTAGACCACCTGGTGTATCTCAGCAAGAACTCTGATCTCAATTATTTCCCCTTGTTCAGTCCCTCCTCTCTTCCATCCGTAAGGCCGAGGTTAGCTGGGCCAAGTCTGCAGATCTCAGATCTGAGGTTAAGTTCTCAGCAAGATGGGGAGGGATGGTGGTGCAATGGAAAAATTCCAAATGAGTAGTCCCTGCAACCTGCCATCTCCCAGGTCTCAAGGGCTCCAGTGACTGCCCACCTGCCTGCCCAAGTGACTTCCTAAGCGTGGAAAGTGGGAAGAGGACTCTCCAGGCACCCATCAGTCCAGACAACCAGGATTCCTTAACAGGGGGCAGGGAGACAGTGCTGAGCTCACTTCTGACTCACTTGAAAGGCCAATTCTTGGCCTGTTCTTCTGGGGAGGGGTCTCTAATTGATCCCTGCCTTTCCTGCCCAGGGGCCCAAGGTGACACCTCTTGCATCTCTTTCCTGAATTCCTGTTGCTATCCTTTTAGTGGTCTCCCCGTTTCTGGACCTGCTGTCTGTCCATGCTGCATTCAGAGTCATCTTTCAAAACTACAAGGCTGAGCACTTAGCTCCCCGTCGTAAAAGCCTTCAGAGCCACCCACCCCCAGCCTCCTAATGTCCACACTCCATGGGCACCAGTCAAGGAGGAAGCAGGTCACATGCCCACTCTGAAGTCAGGGGCTGTGCAGAGAATGCCATCTGACCTGTGGCCCCTTCTTTTGCCTCGTGGGCCTCTATGGACCTGGGGCTCTGGAAGCATGCACTCCCAGGCACAGCTGCCCCGCACCCCTTGTTCTTGCCTCTGAACTTTTGTCCATGCCCCCACCTTCTGGAATGAGCTTCTCACCCTTGCCCAACTGGTGGCCTCTGACTTCCCCTTGGAGATTTGGATTGAGCCTCTAAGGAAAACCTTCCTGAGCTCCCAGGCGGCCTCACACCTCTGTGCCTGGGACTCCTCCAGCACCCTGTGCTTCTCCCTGCCTCCCTGACTCTGAAGTGGCCTCTGAGACTGAGTCCTTGAGGGTGGGGGTCACCTCCCTCTACTAGCCCCTAGCACCAGGACTGGCACATCCAGCTACCCCATGATAATCACCATGGTGATGACATCAGCAGCTCAAAATGAGCACTTTTTATTTTTTAGAGAAAGAGTCTAGTGCAGTAACATCATCATAGCTCAATGTAACCAGAAACTCCTGGGCTCAAGCGATCCTCCTGCCTCAGCCACCGGAGCAGCTGGGTCTACAGGCGCACGTCATGATGCCTGGCTAACAGTTTTTGTAGTCAGGGTCTCACTATGTTGCCCAGCCTGGTCTTGAACTCCTGGTTTCAAGCAGTCCTGCCTCAGCCTCGCAAAGTGCTAGGATTACGAGTGTAGGCCACCGCGCCTGGCCCCAAATGAGCATTTTTATCCAAGTTCTGGTCAATCCTCAGGACCTCACTACAGACAGCACCATTTTTACTCTCTTTATAGTTGAGACTCAGAAAGGTTAAGTAACTTGGTCAAGGTCACAGAGCTAGTAATGGCAGAGCTGGGATTTTAACTTAGCTCTTTTTTTTTTTTTTTTTTTTTGAGACAGAGTCTTGCTTTGTTGCCCAGGCTAGAGTGAGTGCCATGGCGTCAGCCTAGCTCACAGCAACCTCAAACTCCTGGGCTCAGGCAATCCTCCTGCCTCAGCCTCCCAAGTAGCTGGGACTACAGCATGCGCCCCATGCTCAGCTAATTTTTTCTCTATATATATTAGTTGGCCAATTATTTCTTTCTATTTATAGTAGAGACGAGGGTCTCGCTCTTGCTCAGGCTGGTTTCAAACCCCCGACCTTCAGCAATCCACCCACCTCGGCTTCCCAGAGAGCTAGGATTACAGGCGTGAGCACCACGCCCGGCCATAACTCAGCTCTTTTACCCATGACACTAGATGCCCTTCCCATGTTTGATATACTTTCCTGAACTTCCATTTCTGTCTCCACAAAGTGAAAATTGCTACCAAAGCCATTCCATTGTATGGGAACTCACTGAAGCCTGACAGTGTCCGGTTCCAGCTGGAGACGTCACTGAAGAGGCTGCAGTGCCCCCGGGTGGACCTCTTCTACCTGCACATGCCAGACCATAGCACCCCGGTGGAAGAGACGCTGCGCGCCTGCCACCAGCTGCACCAGGAGGTGAGGGCAGCCCCCTGGGCTCCAGCAGGCAGCCTGTTGCTCTGCTCCTTATCCCAATCCTACTCAGGAGGGTGGAAGCACTAGGGCAGGCCCCAGGCACCGGGAATAGGTCACTCCCAGGATCCCCATTTTGGCCTCCCCTTCCTGGTCTCCTGTGCTGCAGTGAGTTCTGACCACAGCCTCCCCCCTGCAGGGCAAGTTTGTGGAGCTCGGCCTCTCCAACTATGCCGCCTGGGAGGTGGCTGAGATCTGCACCCTCTGCAAGAGCAACGGCTGGATCCTGCCGACTGTGTACCAGGTGAGGGCCTCGGCTGCAGGGGCATCGGTCTCCAGGGCTCTTGCTGATCCGGGTTCTCTTTGCCCTTGTGCCTGTCCCCGTGCCCTCTGCATAGCAGCCACTGTCCTGCTCAGAGCCTGCAGATGGCTCCCAGGTACTCTCAGGATGACGTCCAAGATGCTCATCTGGGCCACCAGGCACCTGCCCACTTCTTGCCTGAGTGTGCACCTTGGTCCCTTCCTTCCCCGACTCCCTGTGCACGTCAGCCTGGAGTGCTCCTCCCCTCCTCTCCCTGGGGAAGCACTCAGGTCCCATGTGGATGTCTCTCCCTCTGTCCTTTTTAGACAGGCAGAGGAGCCTGAGATACTTTATCGTCTCATCATTCATTCTATAAATGTCTGTGCACCTACTTGTCGCCAGGCACCGGTCACGGAACTGACTAGTGTATTATGATTGCCTCTTTACTTAATAATACTCGTTTACATTTTGCCTTACTATGGAATCTTTGAGGGATGGAACCTGTCTTTTTGGCTTATGGATGCAAATCTACAACCAGCCCAGAGATGGTGCCGTAAAATTTGGCTGAATAAATGAATATTCCTTGGGCATAAGCCCCCTTCACCACCACCTCTTAGTACATGCCCAGGTCGCTAAGGGCCCAGGATTGTTAAGGTCTGAACTGAGGGTTCTACAAGGGTAAATTTGGGGTTCCTTCCCCTGACACGTCCACCCTGTCGGGCTGTCCCCTCTCCCTGCAGGGCATGTACAACGCCACCACCCGGCAGGTGGAAACGGAGCTCTTCCCCTGCCTCAGGCACTTTGGATTGAGATTCTACGCTTTCAACCCTTTGGCTGGTATGTGATGCCATGGGCCAGGCTCCTCTGGGGGTGGGAGGGCGTTCCTGGCCCTGTCTCTGCCTATTCCTCCTGTAAATGCCGAGCCCAGGAGCTGGGAAGCAGGGAGGGGTTTGACAAGATGCTGGGCTGCGTCCTCCATCCCTCCTTGGTCCCTCCCCATCTCCTAGTTCAGCACCCCTGGGGTCCAGCACCCCAGGGAGCGACCTGGGCCAGGGGTCTGAATGCAGCCTTCCTGCAGGGGGCCTGCTGACCGGCAAGTACAAGTATGAGGACAAGGACGGGAAACAACCCCGGAGCCGCTTCTTTGGAGACCAAGTGTCTGAGATCTACAGGAATCGGTGAGCTGCCAGTGGGCCTAGTGAGGGGGGTTTTGGTGGAGATCCCCCTTATCCAACATGAAGTTCCAGGCTGGTTTCCTAGGGCATAAGGCCTTCTCTTGCCACCTGTACCTACAACTCTTGATTCCTACAGGATTGTGAAACTCTGTGGGGTTTCTTCTTGTTTCCTTGGGACCTCCTGAGGAAATGGGGCTCCCTGGGTCTTATGGTCTCCAAGGCCCAGGTCTTCCCTGAGACATCACCCACTGAGAAGGAGAGAAAGAGCCCAGGGTGGAGCTCAGGAAGCCTGGACCGAGTCCCGCCCCATCCTAGCTGCGTCTGTGTCACTGGGTGCCATGGGGCAGGTTCAGGAGTCCTCAGGAATCGACACACTGGTGAGGCTCTGGTGAGGGAGCCAGCCTCCTGGGTGGGTCTGAGACCCCGTGAAGTAGGAGACCCCGGCTAGAGAGGACGCTGGCCCCTCAGGCCTTCATGGACTGGGGGTGTCGTTGACTTCCCTGGGGTGACCCTTGTGCCATCATCCCCATCTGCGCAGCTACTGGAAGGTGCACCACTTTCAGGCCATTGCCCTGGTGGAGAAGGCCCTGCAGGCCACTTATGGCGCCAGCGCCCCCAGCATGACCTCGGCCGCCCTGCGGTGGATGTACCACCACTCCCAGCTGCAGGTAAACAGCCGCCCTGGGTGCTGCTGCCCTTGTGGGGGAGCCAGAATGACCTTATGGGACTTGGAAAGAGTTTGTTTTGTCTTTTCCTTTCAAATTTGTCTCCCTTCCCGTCCTCCTGGGCATTCTTCCCACTGTTTGTCGATGTTACCTGAGTACCACGCTTTGTAACAAGGGCTTTACAAACATGGGTTTCATCATCCCTTAGGCCTTGTGCAGTATGATTATCCCAGTTTTATTGAGGAGGGAACTGTGGTTCACACAGCTATTAAGGGGACAGAAATTGTAACACAGGTTTAACCATAAGACCCACTAGTTTCCCTCTTCTGGTGGGAGCTGGGGTTTCCTCTCTCTGGCTGTCTCTTGTCTTCCTGGTTCAGACTTTTCGCCAGCTTCAGCTTTGGAGGTGGCACGGTATCTGACATATGTATACAGTAGGTGCTCAGTAATGGGAGCTAAGTGAGTCACATAAGTTTCACATGCTGAAAATCAAGACAATGGAGTCCCGAGAAGTTGAATGACTTATCCCCAGTGTCACAGCTTTTGGGGTTGAGAACTGGGCTGTGAAGTTCAGTCCGTCTGGGTGAGCCATGTGGGGGCAGGGGACAGAAGAAAGGTCTCCAGTCACATCATTCCAGCTGTCAAGGCACCTGCAGTTCTTTCTCGATGCACAGGACACACATAAACACGGAGCCCAGGTCTTGGCAGGGCCGTGGCTGGGAGGGCATGTGAGTGGAGTGTTGTGCAGAAGGGTGTTGACCTCTGGCCGTCTCCCCTTACAGGGTGCCCATGGGGATGCGGTCATCCTGGGCATGTCCAGCGTGGAGCAGCTGGAGCAGAACTTGGCAGCGACTGAGGAAGGGCCCCTGGAGCCGGCTGTCGTGGACGCCTTTGACCAAGCCTGGCACCTGGTTGCCCATGAGTGTCCCAACTACTTCCGCTAGGTCTCATCGTGGCTCAGGCTGTCCAAGGCCTTCTCATTTTTCTCTCACTCTGGCCAGTCTCTGCCTTAAGCTGACGTAGCAGGGTCTTTTGTGATTGGATCCGTGCATTGTTTTTCTAGATTCTTGTCTTGCTCCCCATTGACTTCACACTGTGCCTGGGTCTTTCCTACCTGAATAAAGTAGACACTTGACCTGGCTGTAGCCCAGGCCTGCAGTGAAGCCTGCACACTTGTCTTCTCTGGTGCTCACAATGTGTTTCCCATCCTGCCTGGGGACTGCGGGAAAGAGGCATCCTTAGTTCTGTTCCTTCGTTTTGTTAGACAGGGTCTCACTCTGTTGCCCAGGCCTGAGTGCAGTGGCACCATCTTAGCTCACCGTAACTTTGAACTCCTAGGCTCAAGTGATCCTCTTGTCTCAGAATCCCAAGAAGCTGGGACTACAGTCATTCACCACCACACTCTGCCAATTTCTAAATCTTTTGTAGAGATGGGATTTCACTATGTTGCCCAGGCTGGTCTTGAACTCTTAGCCTCAAGCGATCCTCCTGTCTGGGCTTCCCAAAGTGCTGGGAGTACAGGTGTGACCCACTGTGTCTGGCCAGTTCCTAGTTCTGAATCCCAGCCTGAGCTTGCAACAGCGGGGCTGCAGGGGCTCTCACTGTTCTACACATGATAGTGAAAAAATAGGGCCCCACACCTGAGGTAGATATTCTCTACTTCAGAACTGCTTCACTAAATACCTAGAAATGGAAGAATTTGGGCAAAAATCTACCAGTAGAGTCCCTGCCAAGAAGAACAAAACCTTCCAGGATCGTGTGGAAGATTCTCAACTGTCTCTGAATTTCAACAATGGTGTTACTCTTGTCTTAGTAAAGTCTCAGTTCTGCTCATCTGTAATATTCTTGGCTTTGGTTCTGGACCTCCTATTGGGGATAGGGGTGCTGGCAGCCAGGTCCCCATTTTCCTCAGCAAACTCCTTCTCTTAAGCCAGAGGCACCAAGGCTGGAGACAGAAAATCCCAGGTCTGACCGTTTGCACAGGCCACACCCAGTACAGCAAATCCCTCCAGCCTCAGTGGGGGAAGGGCTGAGGGGTGGGGGTGGGACATGCAGGGTACTTGGCCTCAGCAGCAGCAGGTGAGCAGTCTCTTGACGTGATGAAAGGGGCCCCGCTTGGGAATTTAGACACCAATAATCAAAATGACTCTGTTCTAATAACAGCCCCATTTGCTGTCTAGAGTGAGATAAAATTTCTCCTTCATAGAAACACATCACCCTACTTTGTGTTTATGCATAGCAAAACAGATGCTCCCCAAAGTGGAGTAGTTTATCAGTTATTTTGGCACAAAAAATCACCCTCAAATTAAGTTGCCTAAAATGATAAAATCCTTCAAATTGATTTAAAGAGTCAATGCAATCCCTGTTTAAAATCTCAGCTGGTTTTTTTAAATACAGAAATTGATAAATGGATCCTAAAATTCATACAAAAATGATTTTTTTTTGAGGAACAAAGTTGGAGGACTCACACTTTCTGATTTTAAAACTTACTACAAAGCTACAGTAATAAAGACAGTGTGGTACTGGCATCAGGATAGACGTAGCTCAAAGGGATTGAATTGAGGCCCAGAAATAAACCCCTACATGTAGTGTCAATTGATTTTAGAAATAAGTGCTAAGATAATTGGATAGGAAAAAGAAATGTCTTCAACATCTGGATATATGCATTTACAGAGTAAAGAGTAAAGTTTGACCCCATTCCTCATACCATACACAAAATAATTAACACAAAATGGTTCATAGGGCCTAAATGTATAAGCTAAAATGGTAAAAACTCTTAGAAGAAAATAAAGGATTAATTCTTTGTGACCTCACATGAGGCAATGGTTTCTTAGAAAGGCCTTTGAAAGCATAAACAACAAAAGCAAAAATTAGGTAAACTGGACATCATCATAATTTACAACTTTTGTGCTTCAAAGACATAATCAGGAAAGTGAAAACACAGAAGAATAAGAGGAAATATTTGCAAATCATTTATCAGATGATATATCTAGACTATATAAGGAATTATTACTGTAAGGGAGAATTTTTCCACTCCCTTCCTAACAGTAGTATAACTGCAAACTAGCATGACTAAGCAACTAAAGAGTGACCTTTGACTAGATTTCAATTTTGTACATGACTGCAAACTAGCATGACTAAGCAACTATAGAGTAACACGTGACTAGATCATGGTCTTGTGCAGACTTTGTAACCATTTGCTTCTGTAACCTGTGTAAGCCACCATGCTTAGACCCCATTTTGCTCAGAATTTGGAGGTGAGACCCCTCTGAGCCCGCCCGCGTAATAAAAGCCTGTTTTGCAGTACTCTTGTGTGGCTTTCGGTTTGTTTCCTGGTCCAGTTTGCTGTGACATTACAACTCAACAATCAAAACACAAATAATCCAGTTGAAAAAGGACAAAGGATCTAAATAGACTTTTCTCCAGAGAATATATACAGATGACCAGGACGCAGATGAAAAACCACTCAACATCATTACCCACCAGGGAAATAAAAATCAAAACCATAAGGAGATATCACTTCACATCCACTAGCGGGGCTATGATAATAAGGACAGACCATAACAAGTGCTGCCGAAATGTGGAGAAATTGGAATCTTCGCACATTGCTGATGGGAATGTAAAATGGTGCACCCACTTTGGACAACAGTTTGGTGGTTCCTCAAAAGACTAAACAGAGAATTACCATATGATCCAGCAATTCTACTCCTAAGTATAAACCCCAGAGAAGTAAAAACGTACGTTCCCACAAAACCCCTGTGCATGAGCATGCATAGTATCAATACTCATAATAGCAAATAAGTAATACCAACCTAAATCTCCATCAATGAATTAATGGATAAAATGTGATACAGTCATACAATGGAATATTATGCACCATAAAAAATGAAGTACTGAACCTCTGCAGTGTGAATGAGCCTTGCAGATATGTTAAGAAATTTTGTATATTGTATGATTGTGTTTACATGGAACATCCAGAAGCGGCGATTCTACAGAGACAGGAAGGAGGCGAGAGGTTGCCTAGGGCTGGGAGGGGCGTGGGGAGCAAATGGAGATTGACTGCTAATGAGGACAGGGTTTCTTTTTGGGGTAATGAAAATAGACTAAAATTGATTGTAATGGTTGTACAACTCTGAATACACTAAAAGCCATTTGAATGATACACTTGAATTGGGTGAATGGTATAGGGTCTGCATTATGTCTCAATAAAGCTATTGTGAAAAAGAAGACAACAATCACTCACAGATCTGCTGTTTGGGCAGGGCTCAGTGGGGGAGCCGCACCTGTTTCCCAGGGTCTGAGAGGTGATGTTAAAGCTAGAGGCTAGAATCACCTGGAGATTGATTCACTGTTTATGCTGACGTCCGCTGGAATTGAACAGGCACAGGTGACCTCTCTACGTGGCCTGGGCTTTCCCTCGCAGCATGGCAGCTGGCTTCCAAGCACCCCAAGATGCTTTTTTTGAGACAAAGTTTTGCTCTGTTGCCTGGGTTAAAGTGCAGTGGCACAATCATAGCTACTACAATCTTGAACTCCTGAGCTTGGGTGATCCTCCTGCCTCAGCCTCCCAAGTAGCTGGGACTACAGGCGCGCATCACTGGACCCAGCTAATTTTTGTATTTTTTGTTGAGAAGGGGGTCTCACTATGTTGCTCAGGCTGGTCTTGAACTCCTGGCCTCAAAAACTCCTCCTGCCTCGGTCTCCTAAAGTGCTGGAATTACAGGTGTGAGCCACTGTCGTTGGGCCTATATATGGTTTTTGTTAATTTCAAAACAAAGAAGGGAGAAGGAACAAAAAGATATAAAAGAACAGAGTTGGGTCTAGAAAGCATCAAGCATATCTAATCATCCTGAAACTAAGGAAACTGGTGCATAGTGTATAAAAGAATGGAGAGTGAGGCAGTGTGGATTTTGCACGTGGGAACCCATGAGGAAGGAGCTACTGAAGCTTAGGGCTGGCGGGAGGGCTTCTGGGCCGATTCGCTCACTTCCTGTGATTCTGGCTGCTGTTCTGGTGATTGGGGTGGATGTCACCAGCATCTCACATCTGGAATTCTGAGCACGTTGCAGAAGCAATAGGAAGATAAGAGCATCAGGCTGCATAAGTGCTTATGAGCAAGTGCATTTCTGCTCCACAGGTTTTTAGTTTAGTAAGGCTATTTTTACCATGACATTGTGCCCCACCAAAATGTAAGTATATCACCATTGTAGAGAAACAAATTTTCTCAATGTTGAACTTTATAACTGAATAAAATAGCATTCAGAATAGTGTCAGATGTTTCACCTTTGTCAAAGCCAACTGCTAAATATACTTTTATTCTGTGAATTGAATGGAAGAAAAATTTAATTTTTATTGGAATTAACTGATTTTAAAATTTGAATTGGCAAGGCAGGAGTGGGGCTGTCAGGGTGGGAAGGGGTGCATGTCCCCTTAGTCTGAGAGAGGGAATCCCTTGGGGCTGCTTTCCTGGGGGCCAGCACCTCCTCCTCGTGCTCAGACCCATGTCCTCATTGTCCCTGTCCTTTCCCTCTGTGGATATTATCATGATTCTCTGGGCAGGGCGTTGGGGGCCTGGAGTGTGGATCCCTGCTCTACTGTCAGGCCTTTTTCTCCCAGGTCTCTTCCATGGGAAGAGCTCACTCCTGCCCACAGCAGAAGAGGAACCCTGGACTAGGACTTGGGCAACCTGGGACTTGGTTCGACTACTGGCTGGCCCTGGCATCTGGGGCAAAATAAATGTTTTGTATACTCTTGACAATAAAATTGTCATCTATGTGTTGTCATAGTTGAGCAGCTGCTGGGGCCAGCCTTCTTCCGTCTCTTTTCTGACTTTTTGTTGGCCCATGGTTAAAAACCACCCCTTTTCAAGTGCCATTCCTAGGGGCAACTTTCTAAACTCTTACAGCTTTCTTTCCCTCTGGCAGTTACTGTGGTATCTCTAAATCATACACTTAATTTATCACATTTAGATGTCATCTGTGGATTGCTAGAGAGCTCTTAATCTTTCTAAACTTACAGAAGCCAAGTCTCCAAGGTTAATTTCTGTGTACAATATGATTTACTTGCTTGCTTTTTGTTTTCTCCCCTTGGGAGGAGGGCAAAAGCAAGGAAGGCTTTGTGCAAGGCACCAGTGCTAGTTTTTTGAAACAGCCAAGAACTCAAGCAGCAGCGTCTGCTATATACCAGATCCATCTTGTATACACTGCTGTGATTTAAATCCTTATCTGGCACTGCCCCCTGGGTTTCTGATAATCCTGGCCCAGTTTAGGAAACATTGTCCCAAGTGCTGGTTCTCAAGCTTTCACACTGCTGGGGCCCTGGCCTCACCCCTGGAGAATCAAGGCCTGTGGGTTCCCCTCTGTTCTGTAAAGTTTCCAAAGCCCAGCCACACCCCTTACCTCCCTTACACTTGGCACTCACTGTGTGGGGCTGGCAAGGGTGTTTCCATTTATCACTGAGTAGATAAGTGAGAGCAGGGAGGGGAGGTGGCTGGGCCAAGGCCACAGAGCCAGGACTGGAGCCTAGGGCGTGTCATGGGTCCTTCAGTCACCCGGGGCACACAGGTGTGGTGCTGCAGTTGCTCAAGGGCCCTGAGTTGGGGCATTCTTGCCCACTGTATTCCCTGCACTCACCCCATACTAAAAACAGTGCCCTGATGAAGGGCCCAGAATCTGCATGCATCCTGACACTCAAATGTAAAACCTGCACTTCAGACAACACTGGTCCCTCAGTGCTTCAGGCTGCCTCCTCCTCCTTGTGGGGTGCAGGTGGCTGCCCTGGGGTGACCCCAAGGTGCTGACCCTTATACCACCCTCCCCACATTCCCAGGATCTGGAAGCATTTCAAAGCCACTGCTCTGGTAAAGGCCCTGTAGGCTGCTTATGGCACCAGCGCCTCGGGCATGACCTTAGCTGCCTGCGGTGGACGTACCACTACTCACAGCTGAAGGTAACCAGCCGACCCTGGGTGCTCGGCTTCTGCTTTTAAATTTTGGGGGGCACTGTCCCATTTCTTGAACCCCTCTCCAACTTGGGCATCATATAGTAACAGTTGTCCTTTGGTGAGCACCTGCTAAGGGCCAGGCCCAAAACAACATACTTCATTAACTTCCACAAGCACTCTGCAGAATAAAGGAAGTTTAAAGCTGAAAGGCCAGGTTTACTCAGCTGCTGAGTGTCTCTGAACTCAGGTCTATCTGCTACTCAACTGTTTGTAGGCAGTAACCAGAGCCCAGATCTTGGCGAGGGCGTGGCTGGAAGGGGTAAGTGGTCACTGTGCAGAAGTGTGTCAAAGCCTGGCTGTTCCCCCTTGCAGGGTGCCATCTAGCCACTGTGGAAAGACCCCTGGAGCCAGCTATTGCAGATGCCTTTGACCAAGCCTGGCACCTGGATGCCCACAAATGTCCCAACTACTTCCGCTAGGTTTAGGCCTAACTCGAGGTGCAGAAAGCACTGTTTGTCACCTCTGTCATCCTCTCCCTCTTGCTAGTTTTGGCATTAGGCTGATTTTGCCAGTTCTTTCCCTCATCCCAGTTCGTAGATTTCCATTTCCTGTTGACACACTGCCCACAGGGTGCAGCCTGACCTTTCAACAGTGGGGCTGGAGGTGACCCTCTTCTATGCACGACAGAAAACAAACATGGCCCTATTCCCTGAAGTTTTTCTCTTGTTCAGAACTGCCTTCACTAAATACTCACAAATAATGTGGGCAAAGCCTCTTAGAGTCAGCAAGAATAAAACCTCCCAACATGCTGTGGGACACTTTCAACACTGGCTCTCAGCTCCAGCAGAGACTTTACTCTTGTCTTAGCTAGAGTCTCCTGTCTTCCTGGCATCCACCAGATCCTCAGCCCTGGTCTAGGAGGGTGTGGGGGTGTGAGGGGCGTGTGTGTGGAGGGGGAAGGGCAGCCAGGGCCGGAGGAGAAACCCAGCTCTGAGGTTTGCTCTCAGCCTCTCCAGAGCCCGCTGTCACAGTGGACCCCCGGGAGCCGCGGGCAAACTGGCTGACAAGGTGAAGGAAGGGAATCTGGGGACTCCAAACAGAAGCACAGATCCAAAGGCCTTTTTTTCTAAGAAAAGTTCCTTTTGTCGTCTCCAGGGAGACATCCTGTAAAGTGTCATTCTTTACAGGAACACAGTCAGTGCCCATCACCCTCCCGTCTTCATCTACATCCAAACAAAGAGCTCTCCCCATGGAGGGGCGGCGGCAGTCCTGCTGTGGTCCGGCAACCCGCACCGCACACAGAGGTCCTCAGCCCTGGGATCCCCTCAGTCGTCACTGTCGTCCTCTGACTCTTCTGCCGACTCGGATGCACTCTCTGGTAAGTCATCTCCCACCGGCTGGAACCTCCCCGACTGTGCGTCCCACATGTATTTGATGGTCACCTTGAATTCAGCCATCTCATACCCAAAAAGCTTCTGCAAGAGACGAGGGGAACAAAGGGTCGGGAGGAAGGCGTGTAATCAGAAGGACAGAGCAAGGTTATCAGCAGGCAAAGCAGCCATCCATCCTGCCTGAGCCCTTGAGGGGCCGAACTTACCAGGACACGGGCCTGCTCCGGGGTGAGCACGTCGCCCTCCTTGCACACCTCGTAGTCGGACAGCAGGGTCACCACACCTGCAGTGGGGTGGCCCCAAGTTACTTGTGGCCCAGAAACCCGCAGAGCCCTCTGCCCCTGCTGAGCTAGAAGAATCCAGTAGGCCAGCTGCTCCCCCTACACACCAGCAGCAGTGTGTGCTCCCTGCTGTCCCGAGTGCCGTGTTCTGGCTGTAAGCTACTGTCCACGTTCACCCCAACTATGAGGCGGGCACTCTTAACCCCACTTCCGCATGAGAAAACAGAGGCTTGTAGAAACAACGTGCTCAGCCAGAGAGGGGAGCGCCTGGAAGCCTGTGCTCTTGGGCCCCAGGCTGGGACCTCTCAGCTGCAGGGACTGCCCATACCTCTCCGGAGGGTCGTGGGCAGGCCCAGCTGCCTCAGCTGCGGCTCCATGGAGTGGGGAAACTGCTCCAGGGGCCCCGGATCCAGGCTCACGGTGAAAGTGGCTTTGTTACCAGCTCGGGCGAAGTCCATTTCTGTGTATTTTGTGAACCACCTTAGGGAAACGAGAAGTGGCAGGAGAGGAGCTTCTTGACTGACCCACAACCCACCTGGTGCCCCATGGCCCTGGGCCGTCCCTCTGGTCCACCCTGGCTGCTTGTTGGCAGCCAGCCCAGAGCACTGTGCTGGAGAGGACAGAGATGGCTCTGGTCACGGGCCACCAGTCTCATAGTAGGCTTCTAAGAACCAGTGTAAACCTGATGCCTCCATACTGGACAAAGTCCCTGCATTATTCCTTCCCCAGAATCCCCTTTCTCTTCCCCTCCATTCCTCAGAATCGCTTACTCATTCACTTCCTCCTTTGAGCGGTTGGTGAAAAGGAGACCAACTTCACCCCTCAACTTCTTGCTGACCTACGAATCAAAAGTGAGGTCAGTTTGGTCACATTAGAGCGGTGGTTTTTACTGGGGGCATTTGACATTTCTTGTCACAGCAGGGGAGGGAGGGGCAGGAGGAGTGCCATTCCCTGGGTCTGGAGGTCAAGGGAGAAGCCACAGCTCTGAGCTAGGCCGTGCTTGCCCTGACCACGGGCTGGCCGGATGGCTGGGAGGGGTGTCACGCAGGAGCAGCAGGAGAGATGGCTGCTCTGCCTGGGCCCCTCCCAGCGAGGGCCAGAGACCCACCTGGTGCAGGTTGTCTTTGTACTCGTCAGATGGGCTCCGACCCAAGGCCACCATCATCACCTTGTTTTTGCCAAAGAACATCCTACCAAGAAAGAGGGGTTTATGAAGGTAGTGCCCTGCCCTACCCTTCCCTCAGCTAAATGTAAACCAGCTCCAGTCCCCAAGAGCCCACAGTGAGCCCAGGCCGAGGCTGCTGTGTGGCAGGACATATGGCCAGAGGCTTCTAATTCTCTACACTGTGCACCCACGCTCTGTCACCAGTCCAAGGTCCCCTTTGTTATTTTCCCACTCACAGATCTCTGACACTGTCAACATTTTGTAACATTCTGTAACAATCCTCCCCTGATCGGATCTACGCAGGAGACACATTTAACAGCCCAAATCAGAACAGTGCAACAAGAGACCAATCACCAGAGGCCACATGGATTCTGCGGCCTGCTCTTGGGTCACTGTCTTGTGTCCTGGTGCACACACTGACATTCTGAATGGTGTAATGCTACTAATAAAAGGCCCAGACTCCAGGATTGAGGGGCCACTTCCCCTGAAAGGATCCTTCCTCGAACATCGCCTGGGTAACTACTAAGGCCTATCCCTTGAGAGCAGTTTGACAGTTAAAAAGAGCTGCTCTTCAGCAGGGGATGGTACTTTGTCCTTATTAAGGTACCACCTGCATGACACAGGTACCCGAGGGGTCAGACATTGCTTCTGTGCTTTGATTGTGAGCAGCCTGGCTCCTTCCCCACTCAGAAAGGCCCTCTTCCCACTGCTCACCGGCTGTGCTTCCAGGCATTCCGGATGTCCTTCAGCTTGCTGTTCCTCATGTTGGCCACAGAGAAGATGAAAAGGTACTTGTAGGTGTCCACACATTTCCGAAGCTGTGGGATAATTCACGAGACCCTGGAGTTCAAGGTGTAGCACGGGTGGGGCACTACTCTGGCCTCAAATGGAAAGAATCTGCTCTAGGCCCCTAATGACTGTGGAAAGCTGGAGAGGCTTCTGATCCGGCTATTTCCCTACCTCCATTACTGAAACCAGGACCACCAACTACAAGGGAAGTGGAGCCATGGATCTAGGCCCCACACTACTTTCTGACATATCTGCTGTGACCCAAAGCAGAACTGACTGTTAACTGTTAACCTAGAAACTTTTACACACACTAGGAGGGCTCCTGCTAAATGCAAACATATGGAGTCTCATTATGGGGGTCTCAAGGAATGGAATCTTTGTGTAGGAGACTCTGTGCTCACTTGTCCTGTGGTCCAGACTGGCAGGCCACAGGCAGTACAGACAGCAGGTTGGTGTAAATTCCCTAGCCTTTTGACATTGGGCAGGTTAACAAACCTCTGTAAGCATCAGCGACCCTAACTGCAAAACACCAATAACGTCACCTAGTTCTGGCCTCACAGGGATGTTATGAGGATGGAGTGGAACAATACTCATGAAACACTGAGCACGGCGCAGGGCACAGAGTAAGAGCTCAGTCAAGAGCTCAGCTGAGTAAGAGCTCAGTTCTTACTGGTGCTGCCGCCAGAGGGAAAAGGGCTGGATCAGCAGCTTGGTGTATTTTTTTTTGTTTTGTTTTTTGTTTTTTGACAGAGTCTCACTTTATTGCCCAGGCTAGAGTGAGTGCCGTGGCGTCAGCCTAGCTCACAGCAACCTCAAACTCCTGGGCTCAAGCAATCCTGCTGCCTCAGCCTCCCAAGCAACTGGGACTACAGGCATGCGCCACCATGCCCGGCTAATTTTTTTTCTATATATATTAGTTGGCCAATTAATTTCTTTCTGTTTTTAGTAGAGATGAGGTCTCGCTCTTGCTCAGGCTGGTCTCAAACTCCTGAGCTTAAACGATCCGCCCACCTCGGCCTCCCAGAGAGCTAGGATTACAGGCGTGAGCCACCGCGCCCGGCCTGGTGTTTTTTTCTTTTTTAACAGTATGTTTCCCTGGCAAACAGTCCTATGCTCAACTTTATAAAACAAACATAAGCTCTAGAAAAATAAAAAGAACAAGCTCTTACCTCTTCTATGAGGTTCTGTTTCAGTTCCAAGCCTTTCTTGGCAGTTTTGGTTAAGGAAACTAATACAAAGAAGACAAAGAAGACACATGATGAGAGATAAACCTGGATGCACTGGAGACTTATATTCTTTCCCTCTGATAGCCCAGCTGGACCCAGCTATTATGAGGAAAGAAAGGCAGCAAAGACTTTGCTGCCATCACTTCTGATAGGCAAAGCTATTCTCAGGGTCCATAGAGTAGCTACTCTCTAGCATTCCTTGGTCTAAAGATCCCTTGACACATCTCCTGCTACTTAGACAAACCAGGAGTTCCTTAGCCCCTTAGACTAATCCAAAAATTTCTTCTGCAGCGTGGAGGTGGGGCTTATGCTGTGGAACAATGAGTCTGGGGACTGAATCTCTTCTTTTATGTATTTGCACTTCTGTTTTGCAATTTGGACCTGAGGATGTAGCAAGGCCTCTTTGGGGCCCAATTTGCCCCCGACTCTGCAGAGTTTGCCAGATCTGACTTGGGACCCCTCCACAGAATCAAATCATTCCATAAACACTTAACAGAGCACCAACTAGGCTGGGGGCAGTAGCTCCTGTCTGTAATCTCAGCTACTTGGGAGGCCGGAGGACTGCTTGAGGCCAGGAGTTTGACACTAGCCTGGGCAACATATTGAGACCCAGACAAACAAACAAACAAACAAACCCAGAGCATCAACTGCAAAGCCCTGGGTGCCCTCAGGAAGGGGCCTGACCTCCTCTTCACCTTGCCTGGCACTCACAGTCCCTCCTCACAAAGCACATACAAAGGCGATCACACAAGTCAGTAGGAAGTGCAGCAAAGAAAGGCAAATGAAATACAGCAGGCCACTTTCCAACATCTGCACTGCTATTCCCTTGGCCCAAGCTAGCATCACCCTCTTTTGGACTACTGCCGGCCTCACTGCTTCCATCCTTTCCCTCCAACATCTTCCCCAGGCTGTTCTCAACAAGACAGCTAGAGTGACCCCTTAAAGGTAAATTACATCAACCTTCTGCCTGAACTCTAGGATGGCTATGCACTCCACCTGCGTGTGAAAGACAATTCCTTACCTATGAAGTCCTGCCCTCTCTGCCCAACTCCCCTCCGTCAACTGTATCTGGCACACTCTGGTCCAGCCACACCGTCCCAGAACATGGTCAAACTTTGGAGCCTTTGCACTCAACGTTCTCTCTCATTGGAACATCATCTGCCCAGAGAATTCCACAAGATGCTCACTTCCTTTCTTCAGGTTTCTGCTCATTTGTCACATCAATGAGACCTTTCCTGATACTATTATACAAAATATCTCTCTGACCTTCTCTTTACTCCACCTGACATGCTATACTTGTTTAACTTTCGGTGTTTTGGGGGATTTCTCTGATTAAACTAGGCTTGCTATATCCTCCAACGCCTAGAAAATGCCAGTCCCCTACGTATTTACTGAATATACTAGGGTGAGAGAGATGCCAACACAGCAAAGGTGCTCACAAATAGCCTCTCAAGAGGTGCCCTATGAACTGACAGCTGAGACGGGGACAGCTATACGAAGAGCAGAGCACAAGCATGCCAGGCAGAAGCGAGTGCAGATACAAAGCGCCAGACGCGAGAACAAGCCTATGCTGAAAGAAGGTAAAGGGGAAATGCGGGGCGGCGGAAGCGCAGGGAGCGAAGGAAGACTGGCACCGGCGGAGGTGGGAGAGAGGCCGAGGCGACAGCAGGTACAGCCTGGTTCGGTAGGTGCTGTCTCCCGGCCCAGTAGGCCTGGCAAGGGCACTGGAGGCTGGGCAAAGGAGTCCCCGCTATCTTGCCCTAACCAGGCTCCATCACCCTCCGGCGACTCCGCCGCCCCGAAGCTCCCAGCCAGCTCGCAGCAAGGCCACCTCGCAGAAGTCCTGCGGTGCCCTCCTGTGTCCTGGCCCCCCCGAAGCCCCCATCGCGGGTTTGGCAGCCAGCTCGCGGGGAACCCCGTGGGGCCCCGACGCCCCTTCTCCCACCTTTCTTGTCGCGCTTGGATTTGGGCATCGCGCTGGACACACGTGCGGCGGAAGGCGGTGCGGCCCGTTAGGACCCGGCCGCGCGGGCGCCTCTGGGACGGCCCTTGGAGGCTGCCCTCGCGAGTGCCTGACCCAATCCGCGGTGTGACCCGCGTCTCACGGCCGGGCCGCCGCTTGTGCTTTATCCGGCGTCTGCTGGGCGACTTTCTACGAGTCCAGGCGGCCTCCGAGTCCCCAGCGCCCCACCGAGGGCCTAGCGCGCAGCCTCAACTCTATGGTTCCGCGGAGGCGGAGCCTGCGGCCCGGTGCATGCCGGGCCGGCGGCGGGCGCTGCCTGTATTCCCATCATGGCGGCGGCGTTGGTTACCAGTTTCTGGCTCTGGGCTGCGTTGCTCTTCCCTGCGGCCGCGGTCTACGAAGACCAAGTGGGCAAGTTTGATTGGTGCGTACGTGTGGGGCCTATTTGGGAAATATGTGGCTGTGTTCCCAATACCTATCTCCTACCTGCTAAAGGGAGGCGGTTTACCGTGCAGCAGAACCGGCCACATAATTTGCTGGACCCGGTGCAAAATGCAAACGTAGGGCCGTCTGCTCAAAAATTATCAAGGATTTTAAGACGTCGACAGCAGAGGTTCAAATCAAGCGTTGGGGTCATTCTAAGCCTATCCTTGTGTGACTCTACGGCTTATACACCTGTGAAGCCATCCCTGCTGTTCAGGCATGCTTGGGGTTCGGGTCAGAGGTCACTGATTTCGACCTTCCCTGTTAGGTTTCATTTCTGTGACCGTCAAGTTTCTGGTCTACCGGGTGTCAGAGGTCGCCAGCCCTCAGTGAACTATCATTGCTACTCGAATTGGTGTCTTATAGGCATGTAAACAAGGGGTTTCGTCTTGTAAATCGTAAACTGTGTCCTTTTCCCCTTCCCTTCAGCCTAGCCCAGCCCTAGACTCACAGCATGGTTGCCCCAAACTCTAATCAGCCAGGAGATGCCAATCATTCATTCACTCTTCCTTAATGTCCTGAAGTAAGCTTGCTTTTGTTTGAACATCCATTTTGCCATTTACAGGTTGTGTAATCTTGGGAAAGTGCCTTAACCATTCTGTACCTTGGTTACCTGGTCTTCGGAATGGGTTTTCTAACAGTCCATGATCTCCTACAGTAGTTGTGAGAATGAATGAAATAACCCCATTGAATTACTTAGCACAATGCCTGGCTCATTAAGTGCAATCATTAAATATTACCTGTTGTTATTGCTATTTACACTTTGTCCTTCAGGGGCCATCTCAGATATCTCCTCCTCTGTGAAGTAGTTTCTGTCTTGGAAAAACTGATTCATGTCTGTGTCGAATGCCTGTTGTGCCAGACAGTGTGACAAATACAGCATGTCACTTTTTTTTTTTTTTGGAAACAGAGTCTTACTCTGTTGCCCAGGCTAGAGTGCTGTGGCGTCAGCCTAGCTCACAGCAACCTCAAACTCCTGGGCTCAAGGGATTCTACTGCCTCAGCCCCCCGAGTAGCTGGGACTACAGGCATGCCCCACTATGCCTGGCTCATTTTTTCTATATATTTTTAGTTGAGTAATTAATTTCTTTCTATTTTTAGTAGAGACGGGGGTCTCGCTCTTGCTCAGGCTGGTTTTGAACTCCTGACCTTGAGCGATCCACCCTCCTCGGCCTCCCAGAGTGCTAAGATTACAGGCATGAGCCACCATGCCTGGCCAGCATGTCACATTTTTAGTGATATGTACAAATATTCACAATGTCATACGTGCATATTGCACATATACAGCAGGGGATATGTGTATCTAATTTAGCAGAATACTAGTTATATGCAATTTTCAAATTGAAAAATAAACACGAGATACAGTCATGTGTCGCTTGATGACGGGGATACATTCTAAGAAACGCATTGTTACGCGAACAGCAGAATATTACACAAACCTAGATTGTATAGCCTGCTACACACCTAGGTTATATGGTATAGTTTATTGCTCCATGAACAGCACATTACTGTAGCAACTGTAACACAATGCTAAGTATTTGTATATCTAACATATCTAAACAGAGAAAAGGTATAGTAAAAATACTGTATTAAAGATAAAACGGTACACCTGGTGTAGGTTACTTAACAGGAATGGAGCTTGCAGGACTGGAAGTTGTTCTAGGTGAATCAATGAGTGAGTACTGAGTGAATGTGAAGGCCTATGACATTACTGTATGCTACTGTAGATGTTATAAACATTGTACCTTTAGGGTACACTAAATATAAAAATATTTTTCTTCAGTAACAAATTAACCTTAGGTCACTGTAACATTTTACTTTATAACCTTCTTGATTTTTTAAAACTTTTTGACTCTTGTTGATAACACTTAGCTTAAAACACAAACACATTGTACAGCTACACAGAAATATTTTCTTTCTTTCTTTTTTTTTTTTTTTTTTTTGAGATAGAGTCTCACTTTGTTGCCCAGGCTAGAGTGAGTGCCATGGCGTCAGCCTCACTCACAGCAACCTCAATCTCCAGGGTTCAAGCCATCCTACTGCCTCAGCCTCCTGAGTAGCTGGGACTACAGGCATGCGCCACCATGTCCGGCTAATTTTTTCTCTCTCTATATTTTTAGTTGGCCAATTAATTTCTTTCTATTTTTAGTAGAGACGGGGTCTCACTCAGGCTGGTTTCAAACTCCTGACCTCGAGCAGTCCGCCCGCCTTGGCCTCCCAGAGTGCTAGGATTACAGGCGTGAGCCACCATGCCCGGCCGGTCATGTGTATTTAATGTGCTAGAGATTGCAGTACTTCATTAACAGCAATGTGCAAGCAAACACATCCTCTGTACTCAGTAGTCTACTGTGTGAGGCTGGCTATATTCCCTTTACGCTTAGGTGGTAGTGTTGAAAATGATGGGGTATGGCCCAAGGAAAGTAGGAGTGCAGATTCAAATGGATCCTGAATATGTGTGGGCAAGAAAGGGCTGGAGAGAACAAAGGCCACAATCTATGGAGTCTGGTTGGAAGTTTTGCACACTTTTTTCCTCCAGTGGTCAGTACAAATGGAAGGGAAAGTTGGATTGTGTGCTTGTTGAGGGCAGGGTTTGTGTCTCTTCTTTAGTTTGTAGGCTGAGTGCCTAGTCCCATCATCAATGGACACAGAGAAGACCAGAGGACCATAATGTTTGTTCTTGTGGGGTTTAGAACAGGTACTCTTCTGCGTGTCACTTATCTTAAGGTAAATATGTGCTTCCAGTTAGAAGGAAGACCATTAGTATTTCCAGTCTATTAGGAGGTAATTCTCATCTCTTATTTCCTTTGCTTCTAATTGTATTGCATGGAAATCTTGCTTTAGTTCAGATCTCCTTGTGAACAAGTATTTCTTTTTTTTTTTCGAGTCAGAGTCTCACTCTGTTGCCTGGGCTAGAGTGCCGTTACATCAACCTAGCTCACAGCAACCTCAAACTCCTGGGCTCAAGCGATCCTACTACCTCAGCCTCCTGAGTAGCTGGGACTACAGGCATGCGCCACCATGCCCAGCTAATTTTTTTCTATATATTTTTAGTTGGCTAATTAATTTCTTTTTTTTTTTTTTATATGTGTAACATTTTTTTTTTTATTTCGGCATATTATGGAGGTACAGATTTTAAGGTTTCAATAAATGCCCTTTTCCCCCCTCCCCCCACAAGTCTGAGTTTCCAGCATGACCATCCCCCAGATGGTGCACATCTCACTCATTATGTATGTATATACCCGCCCCCCTCCCCCCTGGCTAATTAATTTCTTTCTAATTTTAGTAGAGATGGGGGTCTCACTTTTGTTCAGGCTGGTTTCGAACTCCTGACCTTGAGCGATTGACCCTCCTCGGCCTCCCAGAGTGCTAGGATTACAGGCGTGAGCCACTGCGCCTGGCCAACAAGTATTTCTTGTATGTCCTAAGATGGGTATGCTGGTGATAACTCTGTGGTTTGTCTTTTTTCCCAGCATTTTGTGCAGTGATGATTGTGGTCCCTTATGTTTTCCTGCCCTCTTTTCCTCAGGAGACAGCAGTATGTTGGGAAGCTCAAGTTTGCCTCCTTGGAATTTTCCCCTGGATCCAAGAAATTGGTTGTGGCCACAGAGAAGAATGTGATTGCAGCATTAAATTCTCGCACTGGGGAGATCTGTGAGTGAGCTATGTAGACGGGTAGGCTTGGGGGTGGGAAGGCTGACCGTTGTGAAGCCTAGTGGCCCGTGGCTTGCTAAGTCTGCCTGGCTGCTTTCTGAGTTAGAGAAAAAGATGCCTCTCTTTGTGGATTCTGATACTTTTTTTCCAGTCTTACCATCTTTGAATATTTAAGATATTCTTATAACTGGCCTTTGCAGTTTATTCCCTCAGCCTGAGTCCTGAATGTCCTTAAATAAGATATTGCTGCAAAAACATACTATTCTATTTTGCAGTCAAGGCTCAGATGGCCTTGCTTAATTACCTGTACTGGCTGGATGTTTTTAGGTACTACAATCGTGGAAATAGAATTTACAATCACATTTTTCTTGTGAATAGGATGGATTTTGTTAATCTTGCCATTTTTCGTTTATATGTTTGATGGGATAGTAGCGGGGCCTGGATAGTAGTGGCTCCTCTCAACACGCCCTTCCCTGATTACCAGTGAGTAGGACTGGCTCACTGCTAGTTGGCTGTTCCCCTTCCCTCCCTTGAAATAAAATTGGACACCACTGTGCAAATGAAGAGCTCTTCAGTTATCTCTTAGTCTTCTTGGATGCCTCTCTTTGGTCCATAGTAATGTCTGACTTTCCTGTCTCTCAGTGTGGCGCCATGTTGACAAGGGCACGGCAGAAGGGGCTATGGACGCCATGTTGCTGCACGGACAGGGTAAGCACATTCCTGCTGGGTCTCCATCATGACTCCCTGTCCCATTCCTTGGTTCCTTCCCCTGTACAGGGTTTGGTAGGGAAAGGGGAAGACGTCCTCTTTTCAGTGAAGGTACGTGTTTAACGTTTATTTGCACCCATAAGTCAGAGGTGAGGCCACTGCTCACAGACCCTAGGCAGTGACAGCAGGTTTGGGAAATGACTTCACCATGCTTTTGTCTTTTCCAGATGCAATCACTGTGTCCAATGGAGGCCGAATCATGCGTTCCTGGGAGACTAACATCGGGGGCCTAAACTGGGAGATAACCTTAGACAGTGGCAGGTAGGGGAAGAAACTGGATTTTATCTTGACTGAGTTAAAGGCTTTGTTGGAACACAGATCTGCACAGACAGCAATTCCGGGCCTTGTGGTTTTTTTCCAGGAACCACTGAAAAGCCAAAAAATATTGAACGTGAATATCAAATGCCCAGTTCTGGATGTGCTTGAGGTTATTGAATACTTGTTTACTTAGCCTACATTTATTGAGCACCTGTTAGATGCAGAGCTCTGTCAAGGTGCAGTGGTTGTTTTTGTACTTGAATGCTTTCCTAATCTTAACATGACTTGTGAGTTTTCAAATGTTCTAGATATAAGAATATAGTATCAGACTTTCAGGGTTTCAGTTTTATGTTTAGAGAAGAGCTTGAGCTAATATTATATCTCTGCTAAGGTTGTTTAAATGATAGGGTAATTTGCATTAGTTATACATCTTCTGATAGCAATTCACTCAGTAAACACGTGGTGAGGCTCTAGGCGATGGCAACACACATGAATGTGAGACTGTGTCTGTCATCAAGGAGTTAGTTCACCGTCAACTGGGGAGGCAGGCACATAGCCCACTAATGGCAGCACTGTGTAGTAGAAGGTTGGTCTTGTTATGAAGTCCCAGGGGAGGGAGGGAACAACCCTTAGGAGATTTGGAGGGTTTCAGGGAGGCAGTATGGCCGAGTGATTGCAAGTACAGACTCTTAAGTTGGCTAATGAGAGGCAGAGCTAGGATTAGGACCTGGGTATGTTTGACCCAAAGCATATTTCATTACCTCCCGAGCAACAGTGGCAGTATTCTGGACTGTGTCCTTCAGCCCAAGGCTCCGCAGGTGTGGGCATTGCTCAGCCTGTGCCTGTGCTCAGTTTCCAGGCACTTGGGCTAGTCGGCCTGCAGGAGTCAGTGAGGTATGTTGCGGTCCTGAAGAAGACGACTCTTGCCCTTCATCACCTCTCCAGTGGGCACCTCAAGTGGGTGGAACATCTCCCAGAAAGGTAAGGCTGCCTCTCACAGCGACAGCTGCCTCGAGCTGCTCTCTACAAGACCCTGGTTTTCCTTGAGGGTCCTGAAGCATTTGTTTTGACCTGAGCCTGCCTTGTGTTGGCATCGTGTGGAGTGTGTTACACTCGCTGGATCTAGGCCTGAATCCAAAGGCTGGGGCTACATCTGGAGTTTCTCTGCCTTGGGGAGAAAACTCACTCTGGGGCACTAGAGCCAGCAAGGAAGCCACTCACTTTCTCATGGTCATGGGACTTTGGGCTTTTTGACTTCCAGTTCAAGTCAGACTGAGCCTTTCATTTGTATTAAGAATTAGAACAACTTGAGGAGAGCCCAGGGTAGGGCTGAGGGAAGGAGGTTTGAGATGGTTTCCAGAGGTCCTGGGTGGAAATCACTGAAGCTGGGAAGGACCAGGAGGGAGGTGCCAAGACCACATGTGGGCATTTTCAGCTTTTGGAGCAGGGCTCAAAACCCCAAATTCCCGTGGGGCCAGGTGCCCGACATCCGAGAGCACACAGGCTGCTGGGGACCGCCGGGAGCTGCAGTGAGTCTGGCCTGCCTGGAGGGGGCAGCCGTACCGCGCTGATTGGTGCCCTCCAGGCCTGTGGGTGGCCTGGTGTTGCCACATCTTCTAACTTTAAGAAAAGCTAGAAATCTGATTTTTAAATATAATGTTAGTTCTAAATCTTGACAACTCATTCAAATTTAAAATGAACAAACAAAATCGAAACTATATGAGCCAAACAAAACCTATCGGGAATTGCTGGTTACTGATGTCTGGCTGGGGAGTGGCAGCCTGGTTTTGGGAGGCCCCTGAGGATGCCCCTGTGCTAGGGCTACAGCTGTTGCTCTCTGCTTTTTCTTCCCCCTCCAGTGACAGCATCCACTACCAGATGGTGTATTCCTACGGCTCTGGGGTGGTGTGGGCCCTTGGAGTCGTTCCCTTCAGCCACGTGAACATTGTCAAGTTTAATGTGGAAGACGGAGAGATTGTCCAGCAGGTATGGCGGGGCGTCCGGCTTGAAGAACCGAGTGAATAGGGAGGGGAGTTGAGAGCTGCTTTGTACTGGGGACCAGGGAACATGGCTGGGCAGATGCAAAAGCTGTTTATGATCCCTGATTCTGATCACTTGCGAGCTGCCTTCTCATCAGACGTTTATTTAAAGTATTTGTATATGATACA
Organism: Mirza zaza; assembly: GCA_008750895.1. NCBI lineage: Eukaryota > Metazoa > Chordata > Mammalia > Primates > Cheirogaleidae > Mirza > Mirza zaza. The sequence goes on from VSMD01101719.1 coordinate 26,748, forward strand.
ATTCTGGGCTGGCTAAGCTAAAAGTTACATTGATCTAGTCACTGCCCATAAGTATCTTCTAAGATAATGCTGTAAAATAATGATAGGAAACCATATATGACAAATATAATAGAGAAATGCTTATTTGAAGTGTCAGGTATTTAAAATTATTTGGTGTATTTTTCCAATGACCAGAAAGAAAATCCTGATTTTTTTTCTCCAGGTCTGGGGGCTCCTGGGAGGCCGGGGGTGTGGGGTGTGGGGAGCAGGAAGGACTCCTTTTGAACCAACTAGGAAGAACCTTCAAGCTTCGGCTGCCCACTGGGATTCTGGCAGTGATACTGCTGATGAGCTGAGACGGAAATGTAAAATGCTTCATGAGCCTCCTGTTGTGATGCCTTTCCCATAGGTCAGGGTTTCGACTCCATGGCTGCAGCATCTCACTGGAGCCTGTGGCGTGGTGGACGAAGCTGTCCTGGTGTGTCCTGACCCAAGCTCACGTTCCCTCCAAACTTTGGCCCTGGAGACGGAGTGGGAGTTGAGGCAGATCCCACTGCAGGTTAGCAGCTACAGCTCCTTCCCCTGGCTCAAGGAATTATTTTTAAGGCTTAGAAAGGTCAGCTTGATTCCCCTGGAGAGTGTTCCAGTGTCACTGCTTCCTTCCTGAGCCATGGCAGCCATGGGGTGAAGTTCAGTCCTCTGGCTGAACTGGTGTAAGGGGAAATGAGCCACTCTCCCCTTTGGGGAACTTGAACAGGAGCTTCTAGAGCCACCTGCCATGGCCTAGTTATTTCCCTGGCAAAGTGGGGCAAAGAATGTGAGCCTAGGGAGGGGTCAGTGTCTTGTTTGCTTCTAGCTCTAACCCTCCTCCTTCTTGCCTCCTAGTCTCTCGACTTAGAATTTGGAAGTGGATTCCAACCCCGCGTCCTCCCCACACAGCCCAACCCAGTGGATCCGTCTCGGGCCCAGTTCTTCTTGCAGTTGTCTCCAAACCACTACGCTCTGCTGCATTACCATCACGGGGCCCTGAGTTTGCTCAAAAACTTCCCACAGGTAACTACAGGCAGCATGGTTTCTCAGGATTCTGGAGGATGTAGCCATGACACGGATGCTAGAAGGCAGTGCCTTTGAATCTGCAGACATTGCTCTTAAGCCCAAGATTGATGACACCTTCCCATCAGTGGTTTGAGAGGGGTAGCCTTACAGTAGAAACGGTACTTTTTCTCCTGAGCATTACAAAGGATCTTTAGTATAAAACTAGTTGCCTTCCTTTGAGACAGGAAAGTGGGAACATAAATTAGAGCATCTCTATAGATACTAAGAGCAGCATGGGATTTAGGATTGTCCTGTGGCTGTGTGGGAGGTAGAGGAGAGTTCTATTTTCAGCTGTCACTACACCTGGGGCCTTCCTCTGCTCTCAAATGCCCTGGCTGTTTTGCTCCATGGTGGGGAGCACTTGCAACTCCAAGGCCAAGGGGCCTTCCCAGAGAAGCAACCCTCTGTGAGGCTGCTGGCTAGTACAGGCCCCATCTGGGAGCTGACACCTTGCTTTTCCCCCAGACTGCCCTAGTGAGCTTTGCCACCACTGGAGAGAAGACGGTGGCTGCAGTCATGACCTGTCGGAATGAAGCGGTGAGTATTGAGAACGGCAGCTAGCACTTGGGGTTTTCCTTTCTTGTCTATGCCTGGAGTGCTGAGAATCAGAAGTCTGGGCACATTCACCTGGTCAGTTTGAACCCAGTGGGTTGAGAAATGAGATCTTACCTCATCTACAGAGCTTTCTGCACACCCCGTTTCTTACCAGGAATGAGTCCCTAATATGACGGCCTCACTTGCATCTGGGACTGTTAAGGGCTGCATAGGCTTTGTGGGCAGGGGTGACAAGTGAGATTTGCCTTCTCCAAATGCTGAGAAGATACAGAAATAAAAGCTTCACTTTGATGATTGGGAAGTGACCCTTTGGCTGAAATTTCTCCTGTCCTTCTCTTTCCCTTAGCAGAAACCTAGCAATTCTGAAGATGGGTCACTGGGGAGCTTTTCGGAGAAGTCTAGTCCAAAGGTAGGGTGTGGCATTGGGCAGTGTGCTAGGCCTGGACCCATAGGCCACCCAGTAGAGTTGGGGGAATGGCTTCAGCTAGGAGCAGGTCTCAGACTTCCCAGCTTCCAGTGGGGTTTCCTAAATACTGCAAATTAAGTTTTGTTTCTCTTGATCCTTTTCTTTGGGAGATTAGAAGGTAGAATACCTAGAATCTGTCCCTAAGTAATTCTTCCTCCAGGCCTCAATTTCCCCATTTCTTTTGGGATCCCGGCTGGTAGAGTTGAGTGGTCATCTGTGCAGTTGCCCTGAAGCAGAAGTGCAAGACCCTGGCTAGAGGTGCAGGTTCCTGCTGTGGCCTCCGTCTCCTAAGCTTTTTCCTGCTCCCTGTCCCTGCTCACAGTCCTGCCTCTCTTGGGGAGTCTCTGCGACTCTGTTCTAGCTTCCTTCCAAAACAAATACAGAAGTTGTAGTTGGATTTATTTACTCAGGCACCTTATTTCTCCCTGAGGATTTAGCTTTCTTTTCTCCTCTATTTTCCTTTGCAAATGTTTCCCCTTTCGGGCTGGCTCCTCCTCTCGGGTATTTGTCCCCAGTCCTTGGACTTCCTTTGGGGGACTTTGAAGGATACCTGTAGTTGACCCACACTGTCTGTACCCCTAGGACTCGCTGGCTTGCTTCAATCAGACCTACACCATTAACCTCTACCTAGTGGAGACAGGTCGGCGGCTATTGGACACCACGATTACGTTTAGCCTGGAACAGAGAGGCACTCGGCCTGAGCGGGTGAGTCGGAGCCTGTGTCTTCAGACTCTGTCTTGTGGGCTTCCTGGCATGGGACGTCATTTCCTCAGGGCCGGGTCATGGTCATGGATCCTGGATTAGGGCTCTCTGGACCTGCGTTCTCATTCTTACTGAGCCACTGACTTGTCATACGTCACAGTTAAGGCAGGTAACATTTATGCCAAGTTGTCACTTTGTGCCAGGCACAGTGCCAGACTTTTTGCTTATGCGTTAATTGATTTAACCTTCTCAAGAGTCTCATGAAATGGTTATTACTGTCCTGGTTTTCCAAATGATACTGTGGTCTAGTAGGATTTATTACCAAATCCAGAGTGCCAGAGCTAGTGAGAAGTGTTGCTGGGGTTTGGACTCAGGTCTGTCCAACTCCACTGCCTGCACTCTTACTCGCCACCCAGTACCGCCTCTGTGTGCATTTAGCTGTGATCCTCAGCTCTTGGCCTGCGGCTTCTTCATCTCTAACATGGAAAGTCTAACCTCGCCTCCTGCTTGCTTTGTGGGATGTGATTAGAGCATGGATGAACGACTCGGTACCTGTGAAGTACTCAGGTTCCTCCACAGAAAGGTCTGAGAGAGCCTAGTGTCATTGTTGTGGTGGCTCCTAGGGATATGTATCATCTTAGTGGTGTCCAGGTAATAGCTGCATTGTTTAGACATCAAATAATGCCATGACCTGGACTCCTGCCTGCTCCTAAAGCTTTGTGTCTTGGGATCTGGTGCTCTCAGAGGCATTTGGATTCTCACCTCAGTGGTCTTGACTGTTCGGCTTAAAGCTGTACATCCAGGTGTTCTTGAAAAAGGATGACTCAGTGGGCTACCGGGCCTTGGTGCAGACAGAGGATCATCTGCTACTTTTCCTACAGCAGCTGGGTAAGTAGACTCCATTCAACCCATTTTATTCCCAAGCTTGCCTGTGAGCTCCAATCAGACAGTTTCTGGGGGGCTGTGGACAGGCTGCTGGGAAAGGTTCAAGTGGAGTATGCCCTGAGTATTTTTTCAGAGCCATATGTCACCCGCTTTGAGTACTTCCTTAGCATTCTAGGGTGGGAGACAGAACTTTTCTCATGTAATCTATTGAGTCCAGCCCTTTGCTCTGCCGCTTCTATTTTTGCACAAGAGCTGTGGTGATCCCTGAGTCACCTAGAAGTCTCTTCAGGTGGCAGATCCAGGAGGCAGGCTGAGCTTTTGCAAAATGGTCTCTGTAGCAGGGAAGGTGGTGCTGTGGAGCCGCGAGGAGTCCCTGGCAGAGGTGGTGTGCCTGGAGATGGTGGACCTCCCCCTGACTGGGGCGCAGGCTGAGCTGGAAGGAGAATTTGGCAAAAAGGCAGGTATGAAACTAAGAGGTTGGGACAGCAGAGTTATTGGAGGGGCTGCTCTGGGAGGGGTTTGCTGGATGGACCATAAGAGACTCGAGTCATGGCGTCCCTGGCTTCCTGGGCTCAGCAGATGGCCAGTGTGTTCTGAACGAGCTCTGTGACCATGTGGTGTATATATCCATTCTTTCTGTGAAAGAGGGAACTGTGAATCCCTCTAGGGAAAGATCCTGAAGGAAAAACATCTTAGTATAGTAACAGCTGCTATTGTGTGAGTACTGAAAATCTGTCAGGCACTGTGCCGGGCACCGAATGCTCATTGTCATCCTTAAAGCAACAGCCACATCTGTCTAGAGAGACATGGCTGGGTTGATCTGGTTATTGTGGAAGTAACCCAGTACCCTCTGAAGCCAGCCACAGTCACAGCCCCCAAAATGAACTTGATTTATTCTACTCTGATTCAGTCCTGCCCCTACCTGTCTCCTGCCATGCATTCATCTAGCTCTCAAACAGAGAGTTATTGGGGGTGTCTACTCTGGGTCAGGCACCGTACTAGGCATTGTGAATTTTCTTAAGCTGAGGATTAATTTGACTCTACTATTTATTTCTGCTGCCTGGATCCAGCGATTCAAGGTAAAACCTGCTTCTTGCTGCCTTGTTGCTCATTGCCTACCCACATGGCTAGCTTTTGGTTAATTATTTGTTCTTCCTGACTTGCATCCACGAGGTACTTACCATGTGTGTGGACTGCCATGCTTGTGACTTGTCCTGTTTGCCTTTCACTTCTCTTCCTTGAGCTGAGGTTGGTGGAAAATAAGCAAAGATGCTACTCCTTTTTAGTGAGCACTTATACCATGTACCAGGTACCATCCTAAATCCTGTGTATGCATCATGTGATGTAATCTTTGCAACAGCCTTATGGGTTACATGCCATTTTACAGATGAGGAACCAGAGGCAAAAGGTTAAGTACAGTTTCTAAGTCTGCATAGTAGTAAGTACTAGAGCTGGGATTTTAATCCAGGCCTGACTCCAGAGACCTTGCTACCTTGCATCTCTCACCAAATCTGTGGTCTCCCATGGAGGAGATTTAAAGGGTGGTGGCCTCATTGACGGACTCAGGGATAGAGTGAGTGCCAGCCCTGGGAATTGGTTATAAGTAGGTCTGTTGGGTACAGGTTAAACAGTTGGCACAGTAGGAAATGGAAGTACCCATTCATGATACACATAACACTCGCACCCCTGAACCTCCACACCTGCACCTCTTCTGGCTTTGTCATGGCCACCAGAAGCTTTCTTCTGGCCATCCTGGATGTGGGGCTGTGGTGAAGACATTCACAGCATGGCTGCATCCTGCATGGCTGATCCCTGATTCTTAGCCTCCTATTCAAATATTCTAGGCAGGTGAAGTCTTAAAAGCCAGGTAAGTAATTTTTGGAAGCTCTTGCATGGCTATACCTGAGTGTGAGACTGTGGGCCTCAGACACAGGACTGTCCCTTGGGCTTGGGGCCTGGAGTGTAGACTTTGACACTGCAGAGGAGAGGGAGAGATCCCTCATTAGGAAAAATGCACACCTTCTTGTCAGACCCCTAGTCTGATGCCGAGCACGTTACCTTTTCCCTGACACCAGACGGCTTGCTGGGGATGTTCCTGAAACGCCTCTCGTCTCAGCTTATCCTGCTGCAGGCGTGGACTTCCCACCTCTGGAAAATGTTTTATGATGCTCGCAAGCCCCGAAGTCAGATTAAGAATGAGATCAACATCGACACCCTGGCCAGAGATGAGTTCAACCTCCAGAAGATGATGGTGATGGTAACAGCCTCAGGCAAGGTGAGCGGGGGTCCCCTTCCCGAAGCTTTTGAAGCTCAGGGGGTGGGAAACAAAAAGCCTTCGGTAGGGGGTAGCACTGGTTCTATTTTTCAAGGATAGAATCAGTTCCTTGGTTTCTCTTTCAGGTTGTGTGCCAAGTATTTGTTTATCTTGCAGCTTTTTGGCATCGAGAGCAGCTCTGGCACCATCCTTTGGAAACAGTATCTACCCAATGTCAAGCCAGACTCCTCCTTCAAACTGATGGTCCAGAGAACTACTGCTCACTTCCCCCACCCCCCACAGTGCACCCTCCTGGTGAAGGACAAGGTGAGGCCCCACCTCTGACTTGAGCCAGCATGTCTAATTCTTGGTCAGGTTTGGAGCCTGAGACAGTTTGACTTTTTTCCTTGAGCTTTTTTTCTGTTTTGCAACTGAAATTTCTCCTAGGCCCTTGGAATTCTATTAAAGAGGAATATCCAGGGGTTAGAACTCTTTCTTCCAGTTTCATGCCTGGGTGGAGGAGCCATCCTGCACTGATAAGGAATTGACTGTAAAGGGGGTGTGACTTCACCGCATACGTAGGAAGCCAGCTCTCTTCCTTTCCAAACATAGGCTGTTGTTGGTAGCTCAGTGGCTGTTTTCTCTTCTGTGAGGAAGAGCAGGACACTGCTGTTTATATCCCTGCCTCCCAGTGTTAGAATGGGCTTTAGTGGATTCATTCCAGAGTTATAAAAGGGGCTTGGGAGGCACTCTTCTGGAATGGCCACCCTGGGGTTGCTGAATTGGTACTTGACCTTTTTATTTATTCTTCAGCACATCTAGTTCTTGGTCAGGTTTGGAGCCAGAGGCAGTTTGACTTTTTTCTTTTGATGTAAGGGGACCATTTGCCTAGGGGGCCATTCACCTTTAGTCAAGAATTTACTTTCCACAAAGAGGGCAAAGACTAGGGAACCCCTTATAGTTGAAGTCCCAGCTCCTTGGATTTACCCTTGGGATTTGCATTCTTTTCATGTGGATGGAGCCTGACAGTTTGCCCATTTTAGGAGACGGGAATGAGTTCTCTGTATGTCTTCAATCCCATATTTGGGAAGTGGAGTCAGGTGGCTCCCCCAGTGCTGAAGCGCCCCATCTTGCAGTCCTTGCTTCTTCCAGTCATGGATCAGGACTACGCCAAGGTGTTGCTATTGATAGACGATGAGTACAAGGTAGTGTGTCTGCGGGGGGATCGAGGACATCCAAGTGGAGTTGGGAGTGGGGCGGGGTGGTGAAACAGTCAGCAGACCAGAGGTGGAGTGTCTCTGCAGCCACACGTGTTTGGGCTCTAGGGCCATCTCCAAGAGATGTTGCTCTTTCTGCACTTATGAAAACTCAGGTTCTTAACAGAGTTAAATTTAACTGAGAGTTAAATTTAACCCTAAACTGAGTTCACTAGATTCTAATTCTTTTCAGGTTTACTGTTTTATTCTTAACACTCTCATTGATGGGGAAACAGTAATGAGTCTGGGGAAACTGGGCTTAGAAATTTCTAACCCTTTAACCCTTTCCTGGGGCTCTCTGGGTTTTTTAAGGTCACAGCTTTCCCAGCCACTCGGAATGTCTTGCGACAGCTACATGAACTTGCCCCTTCTATCTTCTTCTATTTGGTGGATGCAGAGCAGGGACGGCTGTGTGGATATCGGCTTCGAAAGGTAAGGAAGGGACATCTTGACAGGACTTTTTGTAGACGGGATGTGGGTGTTTCCTGGTCATTGGCTGAGAAGTGAACTATGCTGCTCATTCTTTTATAAACATAGATTAGCATATTCCTGATGTCTGATTCGAAGTGAGTCATTTGTTCATATTTATTGGGCAGCTGCCACCTGGCAGGCATGATTCCAGGTGCTGCAGACATATCAGTGCACAATAGACCACATCTCTGCCCTCATGGAACCTTCATTTCACATTCCTTTTCTACAGCAGAGAGAAAGGATGTTTTTCACCATTCTTGGGAGAGAGGGCGGTAGGAATGGGGTTGAGTAATGAGTTGAACTTTTATACAAAGATGATGTTATTGACTGATTCTTGATAGAATGTTGCTTTGAATTTTATTTCTAAAAATGGGGTCAGTTTGCTCTGATCATGACATCCTTTAGCCTAACTCTTGTAAGCATTGATACACATTGGCTTTGAAGTCCAGCTCTGAAGCTTACAAGGGCCTGGCCTTGGCCTTGTTAGCAGGACTGCATGAAGTGGAGAAGTACTGTGTGGTGTGCGCTCACCAGAGAGGCCTCCCATCCTGTTCCGTGAGGCCTTTCGAGAGTCATAGAGGTTAAGAGCTTGGACCTGGCTGCCTGAGTTTGAAGCACCAGCTCCCCAGAAGGCCCTCATGCCCTTTCCCAGTCACCAGGCTCCCCAGCCCCAAGGGCTCTATGTAATTCTATAGGACATGTAATAACGTATTTAATCATGAATGCTTATTTACTGGTTTCCTATGATCATAACCATACAGGAAATGTTTAGAGGTCCCTTCTAGCTTGACAATTCAGTCCTGTCCTCAGTACACAGAGATCTTAGATTTTAGTAATAGTAAATTTTCTTGGATATTTCCTACCCAGATAACAATGGGATACTACTCAGTATTCTCCTTTTCTTACTGGTTTTAATATCTTTCGTAACCAAAATCTAAAACTTCCTCATAAACTAGATTTTTTTTTGGAGATAAGGTCTCACTCTGTTGCCTGGGCTTGAGTGCAGTAGAGTCATCATAGCTCACTGCAACCTTAAATTCCTGGGCTCAAGCGATCCTTCTGGCTCAGCCTCCAAAGTACCTAGGACTACAGGCATGCACCACCATGCCTGGCTAATTTTTCTATTCTTTGTAGAGATGGGCTCTTGCTGTGTTGCTCAGGCTGGTTTCAAACTCCTGGCCTCAAGCAGTCCTCCCATCTCAGCTTCCCAAGCTGCTGGGATTACAGGCATGAACCACTGCACCTAGCCCATTAACTACATCTTTACTGCCATTTTTCTAGGAGTTTTTTTTTTTTTGAGACATAGTCTCGCTTTGTTGCCCAGGCTAGAGTGAGTGCCGTGGCATCAGCCTAGCTTATAGCAACCTCAAACTCCTGGGCTCAAGCAATCCTTCTGCCTCAGCCTCCCGAGTAGCTGGGACTACAGGCATGCGCCATCATGCCCGGCTAATTTTTTCTATATATATTAGTTGGCCAGTTAATTTCTTTCTATTTATAGTAGAGATGTGGTCTCGCTCTTGCTCAGGCTGGTTTCGAACTCCTGACCTCGAGCAATCACCCGTCTCGGCCTCCCAGAGTGTTAGGATTGCAGGCTTTCTAGGAGTTCTAATCTCTGTTCCTTCTAGTACAAGGGACTCAAATAATGAACTGCAGATGTGCCTAGCTCTAGCTGTTTCAGTTCTAAGTGTACCCTCCTGATTAAAGGCTCTTTTGTCCCTGTCCTAGGATCTCACCACAGAGCTGAGTTGGGAGCTGACCATTCCCCCAGAAGTACAGCGGATCGTCAAGGTGAAGGGGAAACGCAGCAGCGAACACGTTCATTCCCAGGGCCGTGTGATGGGGGACCGCAGTGTGCTCTACAAGGTACAGCCAGCACTCTGGCATAGAGCAAGGGCTTTAGAATCAGGCAAATGAGGGCTTGAAGTTTGGCTCTAGGACTTAGTGGATATATGACCCTGGGCAAGTCATTTAATCCTTGTGAGCCTTAATTTATTATCTGTGGAATGGGCATAATATTAATATACCCTCCTCCTAGGGTTGTTGTGATGATAACATGAGATGCTCATGCTTAGTCCAGTGCCTGGCATATGGTAAGTACCTAAGAGATGTTAGCTCTTATTATTAGTGGTAGTACTGATTTAGCGTTCTGAGGTTAAACCTTAGTTGAGCCATGAGAAACTCTATCTCTTCTAGTTAGTGGTAAAGGCAGGAGACAGGTGACTAGCAGGCTGCAAAACTATCTCAGGCGAGAATGTAGTATAGTGTTAATGAACATTAATTACATCCTCTGGCACAGCAGAGACTTAGTTGGAGGGGGTATAACAGAATAGAGTAGTGAGACCACGGAACTCAATAGTGAGGCTCCTTCACTAAGCATGAGGTAGTGCAGCAGAGTATAAGCCCCAAATTGGACTGCCAGTTTCAGACTTGGCCATGGACTAGCTGTTCATCTCCTAGGCTACCTAAACTTTGATTTTCACCAATATAATGGGGATAATAGTACTAACATCAGAGGATTGTTTTGAAGATTAATAACAACATGTAAAGTTATTAGAATAGTGCTTGCCATGTAATTAGCATTATTATTAATGCTATTGACTTGAATTCTTTCTTTCTTTTTTTTTTTTTTTTTTGAGACAGAGTCTCACTTTGTGGCCCCAAGTAGATTGCAATGGCATCATCATAGCTCACTGCAACTTCAAACTCCTGGGTTCAAGTGATCCTCTTGCTTTAGCCTCCTGAGTAGCTGGACTATAGGTGCACGACACAAGGCCCAGCTAATTTTTCTTTTTCTTTTTTTTTTTTGAGACAGAGTCTCGCTTTGTTGCCCAGGCTACAGTGAGTGCCATGGCATCAACCTAGCTCACAGCAACCTCAAACTCTTGGGCTCAAGCAATCCTGCTGCCTCAGCCTCCCAAGTAGCTGGGACTACAGGCATGCACCACCATGCCCGGCTAATTTTTTCTATATATATTAGTTGTCCAATTAATTTCTTTCTATTTATAGTATAAATGGGGTCTAACTCTTGCTCAGGCTGGTTTCAAACTCCTGACCTCGAGCAATCCGCCTGCCTCGGCCTCTCAGAGTGCTAGGATTACAGGTGTGAGCCACCGTGCCCGGCCTAATTTTTCTATCTTTAGTAGAAAAGAGGTCTTGCTCTTGCTCAGGCTGGTCTGGAACTCCTGAGCTCAAGCAGTCCTCCTGTATTAGCCTCTCAGAGTGCTAGCATTACAGGAATGAGTCACCACACCCACCCAACTTGAATTCTTAATGGATGAACACCTTCCATGTGGCAGCATTCACTTTTAACTTGTTCAGAATGAACAAAATGATATGAATTCTGAAGTACAACATAGAGTTCTCATAGACCCCTTACCTAGTTTCCCCTACATGACCATGGTACATCTGTGTAAACTAAGAAACCAACATTGGTACATGACTATTAACTAAACTCCAGATTTTATTTGGGTTTCAATAGTTTTTTCACCAATGTTGTTTTTCTGTTGCAGGATCCCATGTTGCATTTAGTCATCAGGTTCCCTTAGGTTCTCTTGCTCAGGCTGGTCTCGAACTCCTGACCTTGAGTGATCTGCTCACCTCAGCCTCCCAGAGTGCTAGGATTATAGGCGTGTACCACCACCCCCTGCCTGGCCGCAAATAATTTTTTGAGTGTTAGCTGGATGCAGGCCTTCTTTAGATGCAGGGATATGTCAGCAGACAAAATAGCCTAAACTGGCCGGGCGCGGTGGCTCAAGCCTGTAATCCTAGCTCTCTGGGAGGCCGAGGTGGGCGGATCGTTTGAGCTCAGGAGTTCGAGACCAGCCTGAGCAAGAGCGAGACCCCATCTCTACTATAAATAGAAAGAAATTAATTGGCCAACTAAAATATATATAGAAAAAAAATTAGCCGGGCATGGTGGCACATGCCTGTAGTCCCAGCTACTTGGGAGGCTGAGGCAGCAGGATTGCTTGAGCCCAGGAGTTTGAGGTTGCTGTGAGCTAGGCTGACGCCATGGCACTCA